>SEYY01005989.1:0-2500 GCA_009176605.1 Armadillidium nasatum | reverse complement strand
ATATATTATATATATATATATATATATATATATATATATATATATATATATATATATATATATATATATCTGTATGTATGTATATATTCATAGGTGTGTGTGCTTGAATATTTTCATGAAAAAAAAAAATTCCTTTTTGATTTGAATAAAAACTCTACACACAGAAATCAATTCATTGCCCATTTTCAAGGTCAAGTATAACAGATGACATCAATGAAGTATCAATGTAAGACAAAGTACAATAAAACCATCTCTACATTTAGCTTTTCTCTTCTCCGTTCCTCAATGATTATTGGATATTTGGTCTGCGAAATTTAACAAAAACCAAAATAATGAGAAAGGAAAAGAAATATGTTTAGAAATTATTAAAAGATATAAAAGAATGAATGCAATTTTGTTCCATATAAAAGTAGATTATTTGACAGATGCACAGATATATTTATATATATTATTTCAATATATATATATATATATATATATATATATATATATATATATATATATATATATATATATATATATATATATATATATATATATATATATATATATATATATATATATATATATATATATATATATAATATATATATATATATATATATATATATATATATATATATATATATATATATATATATATATATATATATATATATATATATATATATATATATATATATATATATATATATATATATATATATATATATATATATATATATATATATATATATAATATATATATATATATATATATATATATATATATATATATATATATATATATATATATATATATATATATATATATATATATATATATATATATATATATATATATATATATATATATATATATATATATATATATATATATATATATATATATATATATATATATATATATATATATATATATATATATATATATATATATATATATATATATATATATATATATGTATATATATATATTATATATATATATATATATATATAATATATATATATATATATATATATATATATATATAATATATATATATATATATATATATATATATATATATTATATATAATATATATATATACATATATTTAGAAATTTTTCGCAATTACTAACTCTCTCTAAAAGAATGTCGTGATAATCTACTCCTAAGCTATCATCACCATAATTAATTATTATATTTTATAATTATTTCATATTAATCATTTTTTTATTATTATATATTATTATTATTATTATTATTATTATTATTATTATATTATTATTATTATTATTATTATTATTATTATTACTATTAGCATAATTATTAGTAGTTTCATTACTATTATTATTTTTTTTTTTTATTTCACCTCTGGAGAGCAAAGGCCAGAGACCTACTAAAATTTTCACCAAAGTTTGAGAGAAAATCGGAAATCTGGTCAAATTAAAGACCAACATGTCCTGATACACGGCGTTTGAAGATGTTTAAGACAAAGGAAGTTTGGAAAATAGATAATGGAAGTGTGTTCCAGACTTTACCAGATAGAGTGCATGTAAGAGTGAGCATAGCGGTTAAGTCTGGGGTCAGAGATTTGGACTGAGAAAGGATGAGACTGTGCATAAAGACGTATCGCACGAGCTCTTCTCAATGGAGGAGTTATTCGACGAGAGACTTCAGAAGAGCAGTGTCCATTTGTAATAGCGATAGTATAGAGAGAGTGACACAACAATTCGACAGGCAGAAAGAACATAGAGAGAATTATGAGAGAGTGAAAGTTGTATTATTATTAGTAGTATTATTATTATCATTATTATTATTATTAGTATTATTATTATTATTATTGTTATTATTATTATTATTATTATTATCATTATTATTTTTATTGTTATTTTATTATTATTATTTTTTGATTTTATTATTCTTATTAATTGCTACCTTCATTACTGTAATAACTATTAGCTTCCAGATATTTTGATGCTATTATTGTTGGTCATTACTTTCTATTGTTATTTTCATTATCATATTTAAAGAAGTAGTTTAGATTAATTACCATTAATATTGTTTTAAAAACTTTTGTTAATATATTTAATGTAGTTCTCGAAAGAGGAAACCTTAACCAAATAATAATATTCCTAATGTTTTTTTATACATGTAAAGAAAGAAAATAAGAAATAAAATTTGAATATGAAAGAGGCATTGGAAGGTTTTTAACTCGTTTGCAATTCGCTCGTCTCCCAAATATAATGTGTAAAAATTAAAAGAAAAGAATATTAAATTAGAGTATAGAAAAAAAGTTAATAAAAGTATTCATATCCATAATGTATTATTATTATTATTATTATTATTATTATTATTATTATTATTATTATTATTATTATTATTATTATTATTATTATTATTATTATTATTATTATTATTATTATTTATTATTATTATATTATTATTTATTATTATTATTATTATTATTATTTTTTTTATTTATTATTTTTATTAATTATTATATTATTATT
>SEYY01005988.1:30000-31636 GCA_009176605.1 Armadillidium nasatum | reverse complement strand
ATATATATATATATATATATATATATATATATATATATATATATATATATATATATATATATATAATAATATTAAAAATTTCTGCTTACTTATGGGATGAACTTTTCCTGTGAAACCTTAATATAAAGCTCGTTTTTGATTTTTTGTGAAAAAAAGTTGCCCCTCTCTGGCAGACAAAAGTTATCGTTTTACCGTCTAATACTGCAAATATCACAAAAATTGATGTATTGACATTCTTGGCAAATGTTATCGAAACTGATAGATTGTTCCTTGTACTATATAACTTTTTTTTTCTTTTTTTTGGTGTGCAAAAAAATAGCGAATTTAGTACATCATATAATTTGTGGGTGAAAAAAGTATTAGCGTCCGGTAATTGGAAATCAGTGTTGTATTGGCCATCATTAGAAGCGAACGTGCGATGTGCGTCGTGCGCTTCAGTGTAGATAATTTTGTTGCTTATCTATTGGATCATTGATGAAGCTTTGGTTATGAATATATTGCTAGGACATGTTATCGCCATGATGATTCCAGTTTTTAAGATATCTAGAGAAAATGAACTCTTCGAACATAACCTGTGATGAATTAACTTAAAAAATTCAAATTTAACTTTTTCCTTTTTAAAATTTTACATTTTACAAAATTGTTTTTGAACTTCTTGTAATAAAAATTAAAATTTGCAATTTAATTCAATAGTTTTGTCTAATGGCTGATTTCAAGTTAAGCCTTACTATAGAAAAAAATGCTAAAATTTGGGCTAAAAATTTGTCAAATACGACTGGAAGATTTAAAAGAAATTTGAAAGAATTGAAAATTTCCAAAAATTATATTAGGTTAAAAAAAAAAAACTATGAAAAACAGATCTACAGACTACTCAGCAAATAAACCAGCTCCAACTTCCTCAATTCATCCATCAAAAAGAAAGAAATGCACTCAAAAGGACAATAAAGCTGTACCACAAGACGTTATAAAAGATAACAAATTAATTAAGTACTTTAACTACCAATTCCGACACCAGTTCTAATGAAATCGTTTATGAATTTCCCCTGAAATCAAATCAAAGAAAAAATTTTCTAAGTCTCTAGCTACCAAATTAGTTACTGAACTATCACTTTCAACTCATAAAGTTTCAAAAGTTTGTTTACAATCTTGCAAAAGATGAGATAAATCTGCCAACTCTTTTTCATTTTGTAATATTCAAATCTGTGATTTGACATGGGAAAGAGCAAAAAGTTAAAAATAAGAAATATTCTTATGGAAGAGGAAGATTACTATCTGCATTTTAATAAAAAAAAAGGTTACCAGAAGGAAAAAGGAAAGTAAAGCATAAAGTAGAATTTCAAGTTGTATGCCTTCAAAGTTCCACGAAAGAAATCAAATTTGAGGTTGTTTGATGTGAAAGTGGTTCAGCTGAAAGTATATTTAAAGGAATTGATAGTATTCTTGATGACTATAATGCATAGGCTATCATCAAAATGAAAATTTGTGATACTACTATAGTTAGAATACAGAAAATGATTCGAATGAGACTAATGGGCCTTAGTACAAAGGTTGTCAACAACATTTTAAACAAAATACTAAACCATGTTCTTGACTTGTATCAGGATATGCATACCACAGGTTCTAATTTGAATTATGA
>SEYY01005988.1:17500-27500 GCA_009176605.1 Armadillidium nasatum | reverse complement strand
CTTTCTTGATAGTTGTCCCCACAATATTTTTCTAACTTTATAGCCTTTCCCGAGGTTGTACCTTATACCGAGGTTAGGTTTAATTATATCGTTCCTTTAAAATATTTTCCCTAACTTTATAACCTTTTTCCGAAGTTATACTACCTTATATCTTAGAACTTTTCTACCAGTCTTCCACAACTTTTACTCCAATGGTATTGGCACTCATTTGTTAGCTGGTACTGACATTACTCCTCTAAGCTACTATTGGTAATCTTCGCTACATTTCCGCCAGTGTCGCTGCATCTCTTTCGAAACTTCTTCCATCCATTCTTCCTCTTCTTTTCCAGAAAGTGCCACGGCACTCACGTCAATTTTCCGTCAACTTCGCGCAAATCTTTTGCAACATTAGAATATCAACTAATGAAAAGAAAAAAAAAGGTACAAAAGAACAGAAAATCCAAAAAAAAAAACTATTAAATAAATTATGGTTCAATTTCTAGCACCAGCTGGCAGGACGCGAGGTGATAACCCAAATCTTATTCACCTCTTTAACCTATTCGACACCCTTTATTGAAAAAGTTAAAATATAAAATATGTATTTTCGTAATTCTATGACTATATAAGAAGACATGAAATTAAGGGGCTATTTTATTCAGATTTATTATATTTATAATTTTTATTTTTTAATTTTATTTTAACTTTTTATTTTTCCATTGTTTATTTTTATGTACGGTATACATATATGTTTATTTCTCACTTTATTGCTTTTTTATAGTTCATCTTTATTTTTATATTTTTATTTTCTGCTTTATTTTTTTTATTTAGGCTACTTCTTTAATTTTAATTTTATTTTCTATTATTTTTAAAAAGTTTATTTATTTATTTATTTTTATCAAAGGAAAGAGACGAATTTCTCTCGTTTAAAAGAACTTATTTTATTTTATTTTTTATTATATATTATATATATATATATATATATATATATATATATATATATATATATATATATATATATATATATATATATATATATATATATATATATATATATATATATATATATATATATATATAATAGTTTAAAACTTAATTGTTGGCAAATTGTATCCCTGGATTTTAAACTCTCATTTCTTACTTAAAAATATTCAACATCTGTATAAAAGGATCATTAATATGCTAACAAACTATAACTCGTGTTTGAAATGCCTTAAACAACACCTAATAAACAATAACTTCATAATTTAAATTTTAGAGTCCAGGAGGGGCTTGTGGGCCTAATACATCGAGATGTCCCTTCAATTACACATGTGACACTTCTGGATCAGACGATGGGACTGGAACCTGCGTTCCGTAAGTGTATTATATATATATATATATATATATATATATATATATATATATATATATATATATATATATATATATATATTATAATATATATATATAATAATATATATATATATATTATATAATATATATATATATATAATATATATATATATATATATATATATATATATATATATATATATATATATATATATATATATATATATATATATATATATATATATATATATATATATATATATATATATATATATATATATATATATATATATATATATATATATATATATATATATATATATATATATATAATATATATATATATATATATATATATATATATATATATATATATATATATATATATATATATATAAATAGTTTTATGAAAGAGCAGTTGCTGTATAATAGTCTCCGGCATCCGCGATAGGCCTGGCCCAGCCAGCGGTATCCGCCGTGGGCCCAAGAAACCCAATATCTTCCTCGGAAGATATGACCGAAATACCTGGGGTGTGTAAAAAAAAAAAAAAATATATATATATATATATATATATATATATATATATATATATTATATATATATATATATATATATATAATAATATAAATTTTTTTTTTTTTTTTTTTTTTTTTTTATCAAGCAGATATTAAATTTTAATAATTATAAAAGAAACTCCTGGTACCTTAACAAATACTTTTATTGTGTAAAATGGAAGAGTAAATTACCACAAAATCCATTCCTGTAATAAATAATTATAAATTAAAATGAACCACCTTTAATAACGAAGAAATTGCGAACTAACCTGTAGTTCCTTTAAATTTCTTTTGGGTATTTATTTTAAATTAATTGAACTTAAATTAAAAATTCTTCAAGCGTATCTTAGATTATACAAAGTTAAACTATTTTAAGCAGTTTGATTGGAAAACAGTTTCAGTTTCTAAATATTCAGATCGTAAACTACTACTTTCTGAATTTAAGGACTCTAAAAGTATTAAAACCTGGTTTAATAACTTCTCTAAGCAGTTATAATACTAACTTTCCCTTGTACACTTTTACGCTCTGAGTGTTGTGACATATTGTCTTTAAATTATAATTTTATGACAAGTGATCTATGCTGTACAAAGAGTTAACTGTCCTAATTTGACCAAAATAGGATCTGTAGTTACAGATATATAGAATATAAGTAAAAAAAAATTAATCAACGGTTAATCAGTAATTAATTTTAATAGAATTTTCATTTATTTTTGCAACAGATGTAATAAGACTAAAGACGAATGTGACGACGGAGTTCCATGCCAGAAGATAGAAGATTGTGTGCATGGCTGGGATGCTCTGGCATGCAGTTGTTGCCCAGTTTGCTTAAAGGTATATATATACATATATATATATATATATATATATATATATATATATATATATATATATATATATATATATATATATATATATATATATATATATATATATATATATATTAATATATATATATATATATATATATATATTTATTATTATTATTATTATTATTATTATTATTCGAAACGCAGTTTTATATAAAAGTGTTAAGCGAAACTCGAATGAAGTAGAAAAATTTAATCTAAATTTCCTGAAGTAAAAATTTTAACCCGAATTGTCAAGATAGACAAAAAAAGGAAAAACTGAAACATACCTAATAACCTTTTTCAGAAGTTTGAAGGATTGAAGAAATTTTGTTGCTTCAATTGCAAATCGAAATTGTTATTTCCAATCCTCGATAATTTTAGAGTGAGTTAGTTTTCGTCCGATTACGGATCATAAAGCATTGTTAAAGTGCAATCTATTTCGCGAAATCACCTAAGCGTTTTTTAAGTTTAAGAAAATATCTACAGATTCACTTCCTCACAACACTATACGATTTAATTACACTCCAATAAATAATATATTTAAAGAGATCCATTAAATCGTAAATTAATATTTAGCGAAAGATAATACGACTTCTTCGAATAAATATTGCGACAAGTTGACACTTTTAACAAATTTCAGCACGTCCAACAGGTTCAACTTTTTAGCAGCGACTGAACATGAATTCGAGTTAAATTTTTAAAGGTTTAAACTACAAGCTATTTCAGCTCCCTTTCTCGACCCCGGCTTCGAGTTAAATTCTAATTCTGAACTTGAATCAAATTTAAGCAACTAAAGTCAATCAAACACCGAACAACTTTCTAGATTTCGAAAACTTAATAATAATAATAATAATAATAATAATAATAATAATAATAATAATAATAATAATAATAATAATAATAATAATAATAATAATAATAATAATAATAATAATAATAATAATAATAATAATAATAATCATAATAATCATAATAATAATAATAATAATAATAATAATAATAATAATAATAATAATAATAATAATAATAATAATAATAATAAATAATAATATATATATATTATTATTATTATATATTATTATTATATATATAATTATATATATATATATATATATATATATATATATATATATATATATATATATATATATATATATATATTTCATATGGAAAGCAAAGGCTGAAGGCCGATAAAAGTCTACCATCAATGGAATGAATAAAAAAAAAAAAGAGTCAAATTAAAGACCGACATGTCCTGAAACTCAGCACTGAAAGTGTACAAGTCAAAACAAGTTGTGATAATTGATAAAGAGAATATTTTTAACGGACCTTACCTAGTAACAATACCTATTCCTCTTTCACAAGATCGTTCTTGAGTCAGATGAGAAAAACAGTAAGAATGAGGAAGAGAATTAGGATTGTAATAATGTCAAATAACCAGAGGTAAAGTGCATGGCCTTGAAAAATGAGAAAGAGGTGATAAGCTCTTGACTACAGCGGATATTTACGGAAGATGATCTATAGTGACTTGCAACAATATCGATTTTTGATGATCGCTCTCAGTATTGATCATGATTCATATTGGAGACTCTTTATATATCCATCCAAGACGAGTCTTAATAGATGCATCAACCTTTCTTACTCCAATTTCCTAAGGAATGACTCAGGGATCTATTTTGATTTCTCTGTTTTTTAAAATACATTTCAAAGACTTTGAATATTGTGAAAATTTCTTATGCTCACAATATGTAGACGACTGTGCGATCTTAATACATGACAAAGATATTGTCATTCTAAGCTTTAAAGTAAACATTGAATTACAAAGAGTTATGACGTGGATAAATACAAACAGATTCCCCCTAAATATGACTTATTTAAATTTCCTAACCTTTCTAAATTAATGGTAAAGCTAAAAGATGTTATCGTAAAATGGTGAACGTCTTTAAAATTAGTAGGTGTTATTGTCAATGAGAAACTCTCTTTCAAAGTAAATAATTAAAAGTCTTGTTAGCAAAATATCCTTTGTAAATTATGCTTTCCAAAAGATAAGAGATATTGTCCCAAAATATATATAAAATAACACTTGTTCAACAGAATTGTCTATCCTCACCTACTCTATTGTATGTAAAAATGAAGTAGCTCCAGTGAATACTTGTTTCAATCTCTTGTAACTTTGTCGATAAAGATCTGAATATTATTATTATCTCAATATACCTATAAGCATGGAACATTATTTTTCAAAAGCATATCAATACTGAATCCTCAGGTTATCTACATCCTTACAGTAAATAGTTTAAATCATTAAAGGCACAAATGAAACTAATAGCAACTTTCTTACTAATATAATTGTGCAAATTCAAACTGTTAAAAAAAATCAACCTCTGTAGCACAAAATTACTTACGTCACAAAGTAAAATATATTCTAACAAAATCACGTGACCCATTTCATACATAGGAATCGGTGTGTGAATCGAGAAGTTTTTTTTGACAACGTTTCGGTTATCACCCACTCTGGGTCATTTCGTTAAAATATTTAAAAATAATTATTTATTATTTTAATAAAAAAATAAGACATTCTATTTTATTATTATTATTATTATTATTATTATTATTATTATTATTATTATTATTATTATTATTATTATTATTATTATTATTATTGATTAACAGGGACCTGGAGAACAATGCAGCGAAACTGAAAAATGCAAATTTAATCATCGTTGCAGGGATGGAATTTGTGAAGAGTAAGGGTTGTTTGTGCAAACATATATATATATATATATATATATATATATATATATATATATATATATATATATATATATATATATATATATATATATATATATATATATATATAATATATATATATTTTATTAAATAAATATATATAATATATAAATATATAAATATATATATATATATATATATATATATATATATATATATATATATATATATATATATATATATATATATATATATATATATATATATATATATATATATATCAAAATCAAAATCCGTCTCCAAGAAGGGTTATTAGCCCTGTCAGTAGGTTCACTCGAGGATGAAGCAAAAGTTTCACGGGCTAACGGCAAAAATTCGCTGACTGGGCATATCTATCGCGGATTCCGATTTTGATCCAAACAGAGCAAGCATGAGCTGGTGTGCTTATTACGCATAAGCGGGGCTAGGCTAAGCGCAAGAGAAAACTGCCCAAATTTCTCTACTCCGATCAAGCTTTGAACCATGGATTTGGAAAGTTTTTCACTATGTCAGTGGGACCAGCATATTTCGCCATCTGATCTTAAAAGCCCCTCAACAAGAGTGCTTAAAATATCATGCTTTTTGACTCTTTGGCTTAAGTGCTTGTTCTTGAGTTTTATTTAAACTCTCAGGTAGGGTTTTTACCCTTTCAGTGGGACAAGCACCTTCTCCATCAACTTTTAGCAAGATATTTTAAAAAGAATGGAGGTTGAAGAAATGGGACGGTAGCTAAAGGGTTGGAGAGGTCCCCCTTTTTCGGGACATGCTGAATGAGAGCACGTTTCCAGTGAGAAAGGAAGGTTGAAGTAGAAAGACAGGAAATATTTTGCCAAAGGAGGGTGCAAGCTAAAAAGCACAAATTTTGATAACTACATGAGGGATACCATCAGTACCATTTGCCTTCTTAGTGTTAAGCTAAGAGAGAACAGAAATGGACTTCTTTAGAAGAAATTACAATTTTAGGCATGAATTTGGTAGCAGGGTTGAAGGAGGAGGTATAGCTAATGTACCTATTAGTGTCAAAAGTTTGTTCAAAAAAGTTCAGTTTTTGGAGAAGATAAAACAGCAATTAATAAAATAAATTTAGACTTAGAGTGGCAAGAGAGCTTTAGCCACAAGATGGAAAATTCGGAAGGCTCCAATTTAGAGACATGAGAGCAAACTAAAGTCGTAGCTCACATATGCACATAACAACCTCCTTTGGCTGAAAATTGAAGATAGAGATAGTAAGAGGAAATCAGAAAATAGTTTGCTATCAGAACGCTCAAGCACCTGAGTTTCTGACAAGAATAAGAGGTTAGATCTAAAAGAAGAGAGGTGGTGTTCAACAAAATTGAATTATATTGAACACCTCGAATGTTGCAAAAATTAATGAAGAATATAAACCGTCCACTACAGCATGTCGGCTGCAAAATCTGGTAGACACTAATCCTATTTCACCCATACATCAGTAGTTTTGTTTACCAATGTGATTTCAAAATAACTAGGTATTACAGATAGCAGAAACCTAAATTGAATGATCAATTAATATTTTCAATCTTGTTTCAACCTTCATGACTTTAGTAAAAAAAATTGGTATCGGTATCGGTATCGGCACTAGGAATCGGTTAAAATATTGGTATCGCTCCACCCCTATATATATATATATATATATATAATATATATATATATATATATATATATATATATATATATATATATATATATATATATATATATATATATATATATATATATATATATATATATATATATATATATATTATTTTAGAGTACCTCCGCGGTCAGAAACGAAAGAATGCTAATAAAATCTCGTCAAATCCTGTACGAAAATATTTGCAAAAAATAGATCCATATTTATTGTTTTCTTGTGTTTAAACTTTTTCAAAAGTCTAAGGGAAATATTTGCTATCTTTCATTATTGATTTAATTTCTTTATTTAGAATTGTTTCTGTGTGCAAAAAAAAAATTAATATTATTATTATTTTACATTTAATTATTTAACTTCTTTGATTAGTCATTTAGGTTTGCTACAATCAAATGACTGTTTTACTAGATTGATTATCGTTTGTAATGGCCATTCCAATATAAATTTAATAAATATATTCGCTTGTTTATTTATTTTTGAAACCATGTTTTGCATGATTGAGTCAATGTCTGTATTAATAAAACGTTTAAACCCATTTGATATGCAAAATATGAATGTAAATTAAACAGTTGACCATAAAATTATTTTGAAATGCCTCAACTAGTACTAGGAAAACTTGTAAATGATCCATCAATCCCTACAGTAACCAAAACCAGATCAAAATCGACGATTAAAATGACTTTATCCCGTTTTCAGTATTTGCTCTCAAAGATTTGTGCAATTACCCTCCCGGAACAAGGGAGAAGATTTTATTTTCCAGTTCTTTCCTTTTATTATACAAGTTCTAATACACAAACCTAATTAAGATCAAGTCTTTTTAACTTTAATTTGGATTAACTAAAAACTATAAATTCTATATAGGTTAATTAAATTGTTTTTTTTTCTTTTATTTTCTATAGTTTCTATATTTTTAATTAATGGCTAATTATTTATCAATTTATTTTATTGAAGTAACTCGAATCGAATGTTCAAAAATCCGTACCAGGATCACTCCTTTGTTTTCACTGGAACACACTTCCTTCATCTATTTTCCCCAACTTCCTATGACTTACACACTTTCAAACGTTGTGTATCAGCTCACGTCGGCCTTTAATTTGACCATTCTTCCGTTTTTCAATCTAACTCTGGTGGAAATTGTAGTAGGCCTCTGGCCTTTTTGCCCACCGGAGGAGATATATATATATATATATATATATATATATATATATATATAATATATATATAATATATATATATATATATATATATATATATATTATATAATTATTATATATATAATATTACTAAAAATGGATTAATATTCCCAGCCTAAGCCTATCTATTCAAAATTAAAAAAAAAAATATATCTCCGAAATATCAACACTGTACAATACTACAGACATATTAAACAGCGTATGCCATAAAAATACGTATACGCACTGTGTAGGCCTATAACGCTAAACAAAAATTTTAAAAAGAAATTATCTTTTGGATGAGAAAAAAATGATTTTAAGAGTTTTTATTTTTAAGGTTATAGCTTTGTATAGGACGAATATATTTTCGACGAATATCAGAAAAAAATACAGGGCGAATATCGGAAAATACGAATACTGGAGGGGACGAATAATAGTTACTATATATATATATATATATATATATATATATATATATATATATATATATATATATATATATATTAATAATCATCATCGCTCACGGCCAGAGCCCTATTCAAGGAGGGGTGTTAGAGCAATAGAAAAGATAAAACAACCTACAAACCCCACTTAACGCAAATTTCGTAGGTGAGCACAGCCGTGGGCTTTAAAGAAATGGAGATTAAATCCAGCAAGAAATATAGAAGATGGGATAGAATTCCACAAAACAGAGGTGACTGGAATGAAGGAGCCACTACAACGGACAAGCCTTGGAGTTGCCTATGTCTACACAAAATTTATGTGCAGACAATGCACCCCTTGTCCTACGAGGACGCCTTAAAGGTGGAGGTATGCGAGTGGACAGTTCCCTCGAGCATTTGCCGCTGTAGTACCTATAGAAAAGAGAAAGGGCACAACGTCACGTCGCAGAGATATTGGGTCAAGTGAATTAGTAAGAGCGGAACAGTTTACAAGTCTTTTAGCCTTTGACTCAACCCTATCCAAAAGACGGGTGAAACCTGAGCCACCCCAGATTTGAGAACAGTACTCCATACATGGGCGGATGAGGCCCTTGTATAATTGGAGTAACTGCGAAGAAGGAAAAATTTCTCGCAGCCTAAACAGAACTCCTAGTTTCATTGAGGCCACCCTAGCAACCATGTGAGGTTTCCAAAATATTTTTTTGTTTATGTGAAGGCCAAGAATATTAATATTGTCAACAAGAGAGACGGGAGAACCATCGAAATAAATAGAAAAGTTAGGGGGTGTCTTTGAAAGAGAGATCTCTAGTAATTGAGTTTTTAAAGAGTTGAATTTTACAAGGCTGAGGCGACCCCAATGGAAAATTCTATCCAGATCTGCAAGAATCGAATCGGAAAGATGAAAACGAGAGGCAACTCTAGATGCAAAGGAGGGAGCAGATTTGAAATGAGTAGAAAAATAGAGAGTCGAGTCATCGGCATATGAATGGATAGGGTTAGACGAGCAACTGAGAAGATCATTAATGAAAAGTAGGAATAGAGTAGGAGACTAGACAGAACCCATAGAAACACCACTATTGACAGAGAAGGAAGAAGTTGCCCTATAAAAACAACAGCCGAAATGGAACGATTATAAAGAAAGCTTGACAAAAGTAAGCAAAGAGAAAGAGGAAACCCAAAGGAGAGGAGCTTGGAAAGCAGTAACGCATGCCACACATGGTCAAATGCCTTAGATATGTCAAGCGCCACCACGC
>SEYY01005988.1:5000-15000 GCA_009176605.1 Armadillidium nasatum | reverse complement strand
CAAAAGAAGGCATGATGGAGGAAACGCTGTGAAGATAGTGGATAGGAGGGACAGAGAAGAGACGCAAAATATGGGTGGAATGAGGATGTGAGGGTAAGCTTGGGAAAGAGAAAACAATAAAAATGAGAAGATGGTTGAGGAGAAGAAGAACAGTGAAGACTAACGAAGAGTATGTTCAAATTTATTATTAGTAAGCTATAATATAATAGGAGAGAAAAGAAGAAGTCAGCTGAGGAACTGACTCGAGAATTGAACAAAGATATGGCGTGGAGTAGAAAGAAAATATATAGGCGGGCAAAAATATACAGTGGAGCAAAGAGGAAACTGTGTACCATGAAAGATGAAGAAGGGAGATATGAATGTGGAGGTTGAGTAGGAGGAAGAAGATTTCATCACTATGAAGCATTGAACAAAATGAAAAAAGGAAGGACACCGCGAGAAGATGGTATCCCGATTGAATTGATCAGGGATGGAGAAGAGAAGTGTTGGAGCGAGAACGGATAAAAGCTGAGAGAGGTGGTGGTTTGTTTCGCGGAAAATCTGAGAGAAGCGGGATTGAGAATGAATGTAGGAATAGACAAAAATTATTATCGTAAGTAGAGAGGAAGATGAGAGATGAAATGTGGTGGTAGAGGGGGGGGAGGAGATTAAGAATGTAGATTGGTACAAGTATCTGGGAGGAGTGTTTACTGGAGGGGAAGGAAATACTAGAGAGATTACGTGTAGGATTGTACAGTATGGAAAGGCGGTGGGACCTTTATACCCCATCATTAGAGATCAGCAAATGGACATGTCAGAGAAAAGGACGATATATGAAAGCATCCTGCGGCCCATCCTATTGTGTAGAGACTTAGAGTACTACAGGGAGAGAGGAGGGAAGGATACAAGCAGCGGAGATGAAGGTGCTGAGGTCTATGGTTGGGAGAACCAGAAGAGATAGGATAAGAAATGATAGGGTGAGAGAGAGACAGTGTGGGATTGAGGCCCGCTATGCACTGGGTGGATGCCGCTAAGCTGAGATGGCGGAGTCATCTGGAAAGGATGTCAATAAATAAGGTGGCAAAAAGATGGATATGGATGCCTGAGGGGGTCAGGCCGTGGAAGAGACCGAGGAAGAGGTGGATGGATTCGGTGGAGGACTCTCTGAGAAAATATAGACTCCCTTCGATGCAGAGGCCGATGGATGGACAGGTGTCGCAGGACAGAAGTCGATGGAGGAAGATTCTGCCCTGACTGACAGGCTGAAAAAGGTCTTGGGAAAGGATATATATATATATATATATATAGATATATATATATATATATATATATATATTATATATATATATATATATATATATATATATATATATATATATATATATATATATATATATATATATATAATATATATATATATATATATATATATATATATATATATATATATATATATATATATATATATATATATATATATATATATATATATATATATATATATATTATATATATATATATATATATATATATATATATTAATATATAATATATATATATATATATATATATATTATATATATATATATATATATATATATATATATATATATATATATATATATATATATATATATATATATATATATATATATATATATATATATAATATATATATATATATATATATATATATATATATATATATATATATATATATATATATATATATATATATATATCTTTCTTCGAAAACACACAACTCAAACCTTCATCTCTACTTAATACTCTTGGTGTTTCTTTTTCTCGTAATCTTTCTTGGAAAGACCTTTCTAAATAAACTTCTAAGAGGTTAAGTGTTCTGATGCACTTTCAGAATTTCTTCGCCCCTGTATAAGTACACCTCACACATCTGGGGTTTCTCCACATATACAGAACTCGAAAAGGTGGAGTCTAGGGCTTTTCGTCTTATAAAGGTTGAAGGTGGAGATTCGGTATAAAACGTTCATAGTTTATTAAATAAGTATGTGCAAATCCCTGGTTTTCGTTTTTAACTTTTCTAATTAGATTAAGGTTCTCCAGGAAAGAAGCTATTTATTGTATGCATTGTTTATTTATCAAAAGCTTGGAAGGATAGTGAGGTTAAAACAATAAAGGGAAAACTTTTGAGTTCATTAAAAGAAAGTTTTCGTCTAATTTTAGAAAAGGAAAAAAAGAATGTAAGCAATAATCTTAAACCTATAGTATATACCAGCTCCACTTGGTGCAAAAGAAAATAAAATTAATGCTTGATGAGGAAATAAATTCAAAACTAAAAATAAAAGAAAGCAGCAGATTCAGTTCAGATTCAGAAAATCAGGAAGATCACTGCTCTAGACCTCATTATGATTGTTATAAATGAAACAGAAGAAATAGACGTCAAAATGGATGCCCTCTTTGCCTCTTTGGAATGTTTCGATGAAATGTCACATACAGGTCATCATCTGATGAAAATAATCAAATGGAAATAACTGGGGAGGGTTCAGATACTTTTCATAAGAAAGGATTTATATAGAAGGACAAGAAACAAGCAAGGCGTATAATCAATAGTTTAAAAAGGAAAAGTTAGAAAAAGAAATTAATAATGATGTTGACAAGTACCGTACTTTTTCATTACATTTATGGAAAGAAAATCATCTAAAGACGATGGACCACCTTTTGTAGTAGAAAGAAGATAAATCAAAAATATTAACAAAGTCGTCTTCTTAACCAAGCAAGAAAATATTGGTCTGCTTCTTGTTCAAGTGTTTATAGTGAAAGAATGTTTAGCCTGGCAGGAAACATTTACACTGAGAAAAGAAATAGAATTTCTCCTGAATTGGCAGATAAGCTACTTTTCTTTTATCATAATTTACAAGGACTTCATTTTAAGTACTACATGACCAAAATATATATATATATATATATATATATATATATATATATATATATATATATATATATATATATATATATATATATATATATATATATATATATATATATATATATATATATATATATATATATATATATATATATATATATAATTTTTTCTGATTGTTTAAGTATGATTAGCTAACCAAATATTTTAATTTATAGGTTTGTAGATTTATAATGAGTATAAATAGATGGAGAATCAGTATTTCGCCACTCTTCGTCTGAGACTGAAAGGCAAACATTCAAAATTTCATTGTTACTCTTCCGATTCATCCCAACGGTGACAAAATGATGGTTCGATTTATATATTACATCTTTCTAATATTTTTGTTCGTGACTCTCTCATTGCAACAGGAGCAGGAAAGGTTGGTTTTATAGAGTCATTTTATTTATTTATTTATTTAGTTATTTATTTAGATATTTATTTACTTATTTATTTATTTACTTCGCTTTATTATTATTTCATTTTATTAGGGTTGAGTTATTTTAACTACACAATGAAATATAGCAAACACGCGTATCATTCACTTTGTAAAAATCTTTATCGCATATATCTATATATATATATATATATATATATATATATAGTATATATATATATATATATATATATATATATATATATATATATATATATAATATATTATATAATATATATATATATATATATATATATATATATATATATATATATATATATATATATATATATATATATATATATATATATATATATATATATATATATATATATATATATATATATATATATATATATATATATATATATATATATATATATATATATATATATATATATATATATATATATATATATATATATATATATATATATATATATATATATATATATATATATATATATATATATATATATATATATATATATATATATATATATATATATATATATATATATATATATATATATATATATATATACTATATATATATATATATATATATATATATATATATATATATATATATATATATATATATATATATATATATATATATATATATATATATATATATATATATATATATATATATATATATATATATATATATATATATATATATATATATATATATATATATTATATATATATATATATATATATATATATATATATATATATATATATATTATATATATATATATATATATATATATATATATATATATATATATATATATATATATATATATATATATATATATATATATATATATATATATATAGGTGTAAACCTTATCCCTCCCAATGCACTGAAAAGTGCCCAGATTCTACATGCAAATATGAAGATCCATTTTATTGTGGCTGTTGTCCTAATACAGAATGTTTGCAGGTAAGGATTATATTTTATTTAATTTAATTTATATTTTATTTATAATTTAATTTATATTTAATTTAAATAAATAAATTGTATACTATAACGATTAATTCAGAATGAAGGAGACCCATGTGGAGGAGAACACAAGGAATGTGGACAAGGTTTGAAATGTGATGACGGAAAATGTGTTCCGTAAGTAATAGAAATATTCTATATTTTCACCTTTTAAAATTTCGATACAAAAATTACTTATATTTTATTTTATTAAATCAGATGTGACTTGACGAAAGAAAAATGTGCTGAACAAACAGAAGAATGTTCAAAGAAAGAAGAAGAATGTGAATTTGGAGTGGACCCACTAGCTTGCAGTTGTTGCCCAGTTTGTTTATCGGTATATATATTATATATATATATATATATATATATATATATATATATATATATATATATATATATATATATATATATATATATATATATATATATATATATATATATATATATATAATATATATATATATATATATATATATTCACTTTGGTTGGGAAAAAGCCAGAGGCCTACTAAAATTTCCACTCCTATTAAAGGCCGACATGTTCCGATACAAAGCGCTTGAAGGTGTGTAAGTTAAAAGAAGTTGGGAAACTAGATAAAGGGAGTATGTTCAAGCCTTTAAACGTAGAGTACATGTAAGATTGAGCATTGCGGTTAAGTCTGGGATCAGAGAGTTTGACAGAGAAAGGATAAGATTGTGTAGAAAGGAGTACAGCAAGAGCTTTTCTCTCTGGAGGAGATATGCGACTGTAGAATTCAGAAGATCAGTTTCCATTGAAATAGAGATAGCATAGAGAGTGTAACGTCAGGACAGGAAGAAATTAGTGACAGCCAAAGAGTTGATTAGACGAAGAGCTGTATGAGTAGAACCAAACCAGATGTGTAGGTGCACTCCATACCGGAGTAACACAACACCCCTATACAGAGCAAGCAACTGGGGTGGCGTGAAGTAATTCTGAAGGCGCCTCAGAAGCTTGATTAAAAAGAGAATTAATGTGACCTTTCCAAGAAAGTTCGCGAGAAAAAAATACACCGAGAATATTAATTAAGATAAATGAAGGTTTGAGTTGCATGATTTCGAAAATGATGTCATAATTGTGTGGAAGGTTGTGTCGAGTTGAGAGATTGAGGAACTGAGTTTTTGAAGTATTGAAAACGTCCATGTTTTCTCTGTCCCAATTTGAAATACGAAGTAGAACAGAGGTCAACTGCTCCAAGTCTACCCTCTTTGCGTCTATTAGCTGCTACTGGGAGGAGGGTCTTTCAAAATAAAAGGAGTAATGAAGGGTTGAGTTATTGGCATTGGAGTGTATAGGAGATGAAATAACAGAGAGAATGTTATTAATGAAGAGTAGAAAAAATGTTGGAGATAGGACAGATCCTTGAGGAACACTACGGTTAATAGATTTAAAGAATGAACGGTGGTCGTCTAAAACAGCTGCTATAGAACTTCCAGAAAGGAAATCAGAAATAAATTCACAGAGAGAACGATAGATTCCGAAAAAGGGAAGTTTGAAAAGCAAGGTCTTGGTGGCACCAACATCATCACCGGAGTCCACCAGCTCCCAAATGGTGATGGGGGAAGGGGTGGATAAGGGGCTATATTTGGAAGCCGACCCTCTAAGCGTCTCTGAGGCAGCTTTATATTTCGCCAATTTCATTATTTTAAAAAGATAATATATGAGTAAACTCTTATAAATTTGAAGGGTACATGTGAAGAAGTGAGAAGGTTGTGGGAGCATAGGCACTCCAATATGAGTACAGAGTACATTAGAAACCCTCTGAGAAGGTGAAATGCAAAAAGGAACGGACCAAAGGGCAGTGGAGTGAAACGGAATGGTTTAGCCCACCGTATCACTACGAGGGGTTAAGAACAGTTGGGGGTACTTTCATGGCTTTGGACGCTCCTGCGTCCACCCCCTAGAATATATATATATATATATATATATATATATATATATATATATATATATATATATATATATATATATATATATATATATATATATATATATATATATATATATATATATATATATATATATATATATATATATATATATATATATATATATATATATATATATATATATATATATATATATATATATATATATATATATATATATATATATATATATATATATATATATATATATATATATATATATATATATATATATATATATATATATATATATATATATATATATATATATATATATATATATATATACGACAGAAATATATTTGATGGGAAGAATCCGAACCAACTGGGTTTTCGAAATACCCTTAAATTTGTAATGAGTTTTGAAAAGTGGCGAAGTTGAAATTTTTCTTCGTTTTATTATTACTAATGTTTCGTTTTCATATTGCTTATACTCAAAATGGTTTAGTTCCATTTTATTTTGAAAGCATCCGAATAAATATGCGCTGTGGCCTGATCTTTCAGACACACACGCACTTACACACACACACACACACACACACACACACACACACACACACACACACACACAACACACATTAACACACACACAATATATAATATATATATATATATATATATATATATATATATATATATATATATATATATATATATATATATATATATATATATATATATATATATATATATATATATATATATATATATATATATATATATATATATATATATATATATATATATATATATATATATATATATATATATATATATATATATATATATATTATTATATATATTATATATATATATATATATATATATATATATATATATATATATATATATATATATATATATATATATGTGGTGTGTGTGTGTGTGTGTGTGTGTGTGTGTTTGTTATGCATATGTGTACATTTTAAATGCATTATTATTATCAGGGGCCTGGGGAGTCATGTAAAGAAAACCAAAGATGTACATTTTATACTAAATGTGATGAAAATGAAGGAATATGTAAGGAGTAAGTAAATCACTACACATTATCAGTTAAAAAACTATTAATATTTTTTTTTTTTTTTATTTGATTTGAAATTTATGTATTTTTAAAGGATTGACGATGATATCGGTGAGCTTGAAGGAGTCGAAGGTGTTCTTTCTCGAGGAATATGCACTCCCAAAATGCGGAGAATTTGCAGAGTATACTGGAGGAAATTACGCTTTAAGGTATATTGCCGATATTACCTCATATGTACTTATTAAAGTAACTATGGTCTCTGCTTGGCTTTAACAGACTTACATTACTATTCCCTCTCCAGCTTAATTTTTATCATTATATAAATATATAAATATATATATATATATATATATATATATATATATATATATATATATATATATATATATATATATATATATATATATATATATATATATATATATATATATATATATATATATATATATATATATATATATATATATATATATATATATATATATATATTATATATATATATATATATATATATATATATATATATATATATATATATATATATATATATATATATATATAATATATATATATTAATTTCTAATCTTTATTATTTCAATTGATTATGCAGTTTTAAAATGATTGTCTAATTATTTACTTAATTATTGATTAAATAAAAAGAATATAAAATTTGTTTATGTTATTACAATGTTTTTAAAATTGCTTCATATATATAATAGTAAGACAGATTTTAAATATTATTTGTGAGCTACAGGCTTACGAGGAGCTTGATATGAGTTCAGAGGGTAATTATAATTCAAAGATAACCCATTGAGGGAAAAACTTTTATTGCAGAAGTTCTCCTTGAAACAGAATAATTTTGAACACATTCCTGTTTTGTAATTAACTTTCTGGTTCTTCTTTATCACGTCCTTTCTGGCATTTTTCGAAAAAATTTCAATTCTAACTTTGCTTCTTTCTCTTTTCCTCCTTTAGTACATTCTGAAGGTACAGTCGTCAACAGAAGTTCGTTCCTATTAAGCTGGAAATAAATATTTATATAAAATGGGGATCATTTCAGGTTCAGCCAATCACAGTTCAATTAAGCCCCGCTCAATGTTTTTGTTTTCTTTTATTCAAAATAGAGCTTTTATGAAATGATTTCCATTTTATATAAATATTTATTTCCAGCCTAATAGGAACGAACTTCTGTTGATGACTGTACAACTGGCGTTTTGCCTTCGTCTAAAGCTGAACTCTTCGCTCAAACTTAAGTGAGGAAAGCTTGTCGAGCAATAGTTTAGCTCAGGGTAGAAAAAAACCATGGTTTTTTTTTTTTTTTTAAAAAACCAAAAACCAAAGTTTTTTTTAAAAAAAAACAATAACAACCAGGTTCTTTTGTTTTTTTTGGTTTATTTGTTTTTTTTATTACAATAATGAATCAATAGGTGAAATAACTAATGAATAATGAAAAATGCAATATATTTTTATATATAGTACAGTAACAAAATGATTGAAATGAAGCAAAAAATAAATTTGAACTTCTAAAAAATAATGTAAATTAGTAGACTTATGAAATAATATATTATATATATATATATATATATATATATATATATATATATATATATATATATATATATATATATATATATATATATATATATATATATATATATATATATATATATATATATATATATATATATATATATATATATATATATATATATATATATATATATATATATATATATATATATATATATATATATATATATATATATATATATATATATATATATATATATATATATATATATATATATATATATATATATATATATATATATATATATATATATATATATATATATATATATATAATACTAACACTTTTCCTCATTGCTGGAAGCGTGCATTTGTTCAACCGATCCCGAAAACGGGTAGCCGCTCTGATCCTTCCAACTATCGACCTATAGCTCTCACTTGTGATCTGTCTAAAATTTTTGAAACTCTCCTCAACTCTCATTTCCTGGATCATTTGGAGTCTCATTCTCTTCTCTCTGATCAATACTGATCTATGGCTTTCGACGCTCGATGTCAACTGGTGACATACTTTCCTATCTTACTGATCTATGGTCTTCTGCCCTTAGGGACTTCGGGGAGTCTTGTGTGGTGGAGCTTGACATATCCAAGGCTTTTGACCGGGTATGGCATGCGTCGCTGCTCTCCAAGTTCCCTTCCTTTGGGTTTCCTCCTTCTCTTTGCTTACTCTTGTCTAGTTTTCTCTCAGATCGTTCCATTTCGGCACTTATAGATGGAGCGACCTCTTCCTCCTTTTCTGTCAACTGTGGTGTCCCTCAGTGCTCTGTTTTATCTCCAACCTTATTCTTACTTTTCATTAACGATCTTCTCAACTGCACTTCTAACTCTGTTCACTCTTATGCTGATGACTCAACTCTACATTCTTCTACTCATTTCAAATCTGCTCCCTCTTTTGCCTCTAGAGTTGCTTCTCGTCTTCAACTTTCCGATTCTACTCTTGCCGATCTGGATAGGATTTCCCGGTGGGGACATAGCAGCCTTGTGAAATTCAACTCTTTAAAAACTCAACTTCTTCACATCTCCCTCTCAAAAACACCTCCTAACTTTCCTATCTTCTTCGATGGCTCTCCCGTCTCACCTGTAAATAACA
>SEYY01005987.1:0-11083 GCA_009176605.1 Armadillidium nasatum | reverse complement strand
TCAACATTGATGCTAACCTCGCCTCGACAAGGAGAATAGATCGACTCAACTAGACCACCTAGAACCGCCTCCTCATCAGTGGATTTAACCAACGGTGGGTGAAAAGTTTAAATTTTCGTCTTTAATATAATTTAACTATATTGTAATTTATTTTTCTTCTGTTTGGATATTCAAAGTTGCGCGAATAGCTTACAGAGAAAAATAATTGGCGACCTTGCCAGGATTGCGTAAAGAGCTGAAATAAATAAGTAAAGATGGCAGAAAATACAGAAATAAAGACACCTGTGGACCAGCTGATTGAATTTGATATTCCAGTACAATTCAACAATAATGCTGCCTCCACACCAGAACAAGAGGATGACCGACGGGATGCATCAGTAGATACCACGATGTGGATAGATTACAAACTATGATGGAGGGAGTTATTAGATACTCGCGTGACATGGAAAGGAGATTCGAAGAAAGACATAAGATGATAATGGATCAATTATCAGATCGTGCTGATCCCGTTACAACTACTGCTACGACATCACCAGAAACGTCGGTACGTCCTAAGGATAGGAAACCGCACGGGGCAGTAGATCGAGAGGTTGACGGCGGACAACAAATACCACCATCACTACCAACATATATACCTCTGCAACAACCAATAATGAACACCACAAGTGCACCCCAAAACTCGACAGATAACATGATGGATCAACAGTTCCGGGAATTCATAGAGGAAAGTTTAGCCGCACAACAGACAACACTATGGTTTCAAAAGCGATAACAATGCTGGCACAGATGTTTAACAAGCCTAAGTCCTACAAGGAGGCTGTGCCACCAGCAAAATTTAACCCTGACACAGACCAAGACTTGAAAGTATTCTTCCGCGAATTTGAAGAATATTGCAACGTCCTGTACCCAACACAGAACAGAATGAAGAGGCTACTTTTCATCAGCACCTCAGAGGTTGCCATACTGGGAAAGATGAAGGAACAACTACAGCAGATTTATGAGTGCAAACTTGTTGACCTTAGGGCGACATCTCGCCACTTTCTTAAAATCCAATGGACCGGTGGATCAAATATATATATATATGGTCTAACGTGTTCCATTTGGAAGAAGGTATCTCTAACCAAAGACGACGATTTGAAAAATGTCATTACATGGAATTCAGCATGCAACTTGTCCTTTGTTCATATTCAGATGAACGCTATCGTCAGCTTAGCGGTTCAGTCTAACCCTGCCGTGAAGGTGTATATGGTCATTCCTACTATGAAGGACATTGCTTCTTTCAATAAGGCCTTCCTCAAATGTAACGGCCGGGATGACCTAATACGCTCACTTAAAGAACATCCTCAGCTTCAACGAGCCTTTCTCAACAAAAAAGCTTGTGAGATGTTCAGGCAGACGGTTGAATTGCAGGGTAACAACTTGCCTTGGGTTCAAAAGCAGACTTTCTCTTCAAGAACCATTTTTGACAGATACTACACCAACAGAGGTCAAGGCAAACCTCATTATCGATTCTGGATGGGAGGATCGGATAGGATGGATGCTCTGGATCTGTGTTATGATGGTCTACATTACACAGTAAACGACTTTGAGGAAATGTTTGTATTCTTGAGTCTGACTAACTTCAACAAACGAGCTCAAGAAGATAGATCAGTTACAACCCCAAGCACCCTAACAACCACTACTACAACATCAGTCTTTGTTGAGGAAGTAGAATCTACCCCTGGACCTTCGGGTATCCAAAGGTGGATAGAGTACTGAAAAACTCATCCACATCAACCTTGGACGGTACCTTCTACACCTAAAAAGCGAACCAAAGGCAAATCAGAAACTAGGGTATTTACTCTAGGTCTCTCATGGATTCAATGGACATGGGTGAACAACCTTCTACTTCCTCCAAGTCATCACAACAACATGACGGAGTGAAAGTTGATAAGAAGGGTTCGTTTACGGATTGTCCTCTACCAACCTCCAAACCAAAGAAGAGTTGTCCGACAAATACTCTTCCAATGTCAACAACAGCATCGACCTCTAAAACTAAAATTAAAAGACTACAGAGGAAGTCTAATCAAAGTAGGAAGAAGCGTTGTCAAAATGCTAAGCAGGAATGATCCTCTAAGAAGTCAACAGGTAATAACACTACTACTTCACCATCGACTATGTCATCAGAATTTATAACCTTCACTGCCATACAAGCATCTAAACTCTGGAGGTTTGCGAAGGAACAGAGCATCTCGAAAGAAGTTGCTCTAAAGGAATTTAATTGAGCTTTCAAGCAGGTGACCGAAATGGATCACCAAGATTTTCTTTCGTTTTTTCATAGGTTAGAGAGGGGAGATGTAATTTGGTTGATAGGGATCATTAACTCATTCTTTTTGTAACACATTCCAATCTTCTTCATAAACAATTCTTTCCTTGGTACGACATCATTTTTTACACTACTTGCCATTCTTAAAATTGGTTATTCTTCATCACCAAAACCAACTTTGGTAATGGGATGTGAGCATGTGCATATTTGTGTGCTCTCTAATTAACTTTATTATTCTTCTCTTCCCAATAGTAATTGGTGAAGAAAGAAAAAGACGTTCAACCATGGAAGGAAGAAGAAAATGGAATTCAACCACAATCTACTAAAGATAACTTTTACAAATATTTTAGTAGATTGTTGCTTGTTTATGTTAACTTTTTTTTTTCCTTTTTTAAGGATAAATTATAATTTACAAGTTAACACAAAGATAGACTAACTTTACAAATTCTAAATAAGAAACGAACTCTATAGTATTGAAAGCAGCTATAAATTGGTCAATACGTAAGTAGGCACCAATTAGTTGATTCGTAATAGTTTTGTGGTAAATATGTTATCCTACATCAAAGCTTTATAATTCCAGTGCCAACTTTGGAACATCAATTTCTAACAAGTAGATCATCACTTTCTAACTGGAAACAACCATAACCAGTTCAACTTTTTAAACCTAAACTCAACTTTTGTTCATTCTAAAGTGACGAAGGGTGGTTTCTTTGACAAATAGTTATTAAGGACCACACATTCCCGTCAGTTTCACTTCGACCTTACGCCCAAATCTGCATTGTTTCTTCGTTAATAGCTTCTTATTCTGTTCATATTTCTACAATTGGTGAGATTTGAATATTTCAATTATTGGAAAAATAACCATTAACAATAAAACGTCGTTAGTTAATTATTTAACTATTAAAGGATTCCCATTTTTATGGTTTTTCAATGGCCTACCTACCTATTTTGTATACACTGCCGATAGTTGTTTCTTCTAGTGATCCTTTTTGCCCTCGCAAAGATCTGAGATTTTCTTTTCGATAAAGACGGTTGAATCTTCCTTAAATTCAACACCACCACCATCTGAAGAGGCTGGTACAACCAACCTTGTAAGAAATATCTTCAAACATTAGTTAAACCATTCATTAATTTATTTTCTTCTGTTTGGTTCAAATTAGAGGCCAATCTTACATATATATATATATATATATATATATATATATATATATATATATATTATATATATATATATATATATATATATATATATATAATATTATATATTATTATATGTGTGTGTGTGTGTGTGTGTGTGTGTGTGTGTGTATTAATTGTTTTATTCTTTCAGAAATATTTACTTTGTGAGGAATTTTTATATTTTTATATTTGAAACATTTCCCAAGTATCCACTTGGGCTATTCCAAATAAATAAGTTAGATTAAGAAGTAAACATCTATAGAAGACCCCTTTTCTTGCACTCTTTCAAACCCTCAGATCCCTGAGAAAGTGACACATTTATGTTAATATTTCCTGTTTTATAGTGGGTGGCATATAATATCTTAAGGATTAAGAAATGCTTTAACATTCATTGTTCCTGTTAAAGTTAACTAGTTCCAGAGCTAATTCAGGAAACTTTCTGGTCTAAGAATTATCACTTTTGACAGAACAATAGCCTTCTTATGTGGACAACTTCGCATTTATTAAATGTTTTTATTTTAATTTTTTGCCATATCATATTAAAAAAAAATTTGTATTTTTTTTTTTTTTATTTAAATCAAATTTTTTTTTTGGTCTCATTTACTTTAAATTTTCGCACCTCTACATTACTCAAGCATTTCACTATTCACAAGGGTTACTCCTCTGCCATGAGTGGATTTGTTGTATGGGGAGTGTTGAGATCTATTGTGGGATAAACTAAAAATAATACAATTGATTCCTTTATTTTACCTAATCTATAAACTGAACCTTTTAAATATACAAGTCATTAATATAAAAAGAACAAATCATTAAAATTCTGTATCATGTAACCTATCCTTAAAAGTTTTACTAATATTTTTTTAATTTTAAAAAAAAATTTTCTGTGAACAGCATCAAAAATTGGGTGTCCAAAAAATTGTTCTAAATAAAAAACATGTATTTCCCCCAACCATACAACCTTTGAAAACTTCATGAACTCGTCATTGGTAGAAAAAAAAGTTAGACCCAAAAATATATTCTTTATAAAAAAATTTGACATTTCAATGACTACAGGATATTCGCAATAATTCAACTTTTTTTTGAGCAGCCAACATGAAAATTTCTAGTATAACAAAATGAATATTAATGATTTAACTATTTACAAGTCAATTATCAAGTCATTTTGACAAAGGGAATTGCATAAATTTTGCTCCCATGTTTTTGATTTTTTTTTAAAAAAAAAACATTTTTTTTTTTTTTTAATTATGTTTTAGATAATCTATAATACTAGTTTTATCCATATATATAAATTAATAAAAAGCCATTTTCTAAATATTGTTCAGAGTGGTTAGTTGCTATTACATATATTTTGTCACATTTAAAAGCATTGAAAGGTATTGTTAGCATTAAACAAAAATGTGTAGAGTAAATGTGGTCATTCACAATAATGGATTTTTTTGTTTGAGTTTCTCGCTCTATGAGGTTGCTAAAACTAACAATACATAATATGTACAAGATTGCTAGATCAGCATCATTGCAAAAATTTTCAAAATTTTTCTACCTATTTCGGAGCAAATAAATAAAAAATTTGAGAGAGAGAGAGAGAGAGAGAGAGAGAGAGAGAGAGAGAGAGAAGAGAGAGAGAGAGAGAGAGAGAGAGAGAGAGAGAGAGAGAGAGAGAGAGAGAGAGAGAGAGAGAGAGAGAGAGAGAGAGAGAGAGAGAGAGAGAGAGAGAGAGAGAGAGAGAGAGAGAGAGAGAGAGAGAGAGAGAGAGAGAGAGAGAGAGAGAGAGAGAGAGAGAGAGAGAGAGAGAGAGAGAGAGAGAGAGAGAGAGAGAGAGAGAGAGAGAGAGAGAGAGAGAGAGAGAGAGAGAGAGAGAGAGAGAGAGAGAGAGAGAGAGAGAGAGAGAGAGAGAGAGAGAGAGAGAGAGAGAGAGAGAAAGCATAATTTTACCATTTAAATCCAGATTAGGTCATTGAACTAGTTTATTTAATCTAACAAACTAGTTCAATATGGCATATATATATATATATATATATATATATATATATATATATATATATATATATATATATATATATATATATATATATATTATATATATATATATGCTTTGGTTAAAAAGTTATCTGACCTTGTATATCGATATTTTGAAATTTTCATCTAATGGTTAGGCATGTATCACACAGCAAACTTCAGTCATTCAAGTTATGATAAGTCAAATTAAGATGTCTGTCAAGTTAGCAAAAGATTTTAACTAAAGATTTTTTTTTAAGGACAAACTTCAGGGGACAAATAGGACAGACAACCACAGTGTAAAAATAAAGAAATAAGAAATAGTAAAATATAAGTTTAAAAATATAATAAATTTAACGAATATGGTGCTATACCCAAATCGTTGTCAGGAAAAACATTTATCTCGTGAGTGATGATATATATATATAGATTTTTAAAATTATATTTTAATTATTATTTATTCATTTATTTTTACACTGTGGTTGTCTGTCCTATTTGTCCTCTGAAGTTTGTCCTTAAAAAAAATCTTTGGCTAAAATCATTTGCTAACTTGACAGACGTCAAACATAGTACACTAGAAAACTAAATAATAGTACTAATAATTTTAATAGGCATAAATGAAATTAAAGCTAAATAATAATACAAATATCAAAAATTTGCTTTGAAATATGTTTCCATAAATCGATATTTTTATATATTGAAGGTCAGACAACTTAACCTTATATATATATATATATATATATATATATATATATATTATATATATATATATATATATATTATATATATTATATATATTGAGAAAACTATATTTGACGTGGGTTTCATGTAATTTTGAACTTTTTAATTTTTTAACTCCAAAAGTTATAGAAAATTTTTAAATTTTTTTTGTAAAGATGCTGATCCAGCAATCTTGTCATACTTGAAACTCATGCGACGCATTGTTAGTTTCAGTAACATGGTAGAGCGAAAAACTTGTACAAAAAAATCTACTACTGTGAACGACACATTTACCAAATAGTTACATTTGCTACGTCAATACTTAATGTTATAGGAATCACCGAAACTTTTTATTGCGTCTATTCTTAATTTTAATGCATTTGCAGTGCTTTCAGGAAAAATATTTAAAATCGGTTATCAAGACAGTTGACTAAACAATTACCAAAATAAATAAGATGTAAACAATAAATTGATTGAAACTCACTTTGTCCATCTTTGAAACCCCATGTAAGTTGGGCTTACAGGGCGATCATCAGATTCTATCATTGTGCCACTATCACAATATTTACATTCGTTATGTAGTTAAAAAAAAAACACACACAGGATCTTTAATTTGTGCCAAAAATCACTGACAAAATTTGTTCACCATAATAACCACGTGATAATAAATTGTAAAATAAGATCCTTCTTTTTATACAACAGCATAAGTAAGGAAACTAATAACTAGGCTATTGTTTACAAACTATATCCCAAAAGCAAGCAACAACAGGCTGGCCAACGCTTCAAAATAAACGAACACCTAAAATTGTGACGTCACTTAGAGTTGTGAATAAATTATTCATAAATTAGGGCTGACAAAATAAAAACCAAATTAAACAAGTTGATTTTTTTACGCGATTTTTTTTTTTAAATCATAATTTTTAAAAAAAAAAATTTTAGATTTTAAATAACGTCACTGTCTTCATTTTTTAAAGTTCAGAATACCATAACAGAACTTAAAAAAAAAAAAATGAATTAAGATTAATATAAATTTCAGCAATATATCGAGCTGGGGGAAAAAATTAACAAACGTCAAAAGATATTTTTTTGCTAAATTATTGAAAAATGCAGCACTGTTTTACATTTGAATTTTGGATTTAGGGTATTTACTGTATATAGGCGGGTTAGTTATATAAAATTAATTAATATTAAAATTTATATGGACAAAATTTTTAAACTAAATTATTATTCACCTACTAACTTTCTTTTTACAAGGTGTACGAGTAAGACCTTTATTAATAACAAATTTATTTTAATTAGAAAAACGAAAAATAAATAAAAGCTATCTAATATTATTATAAAATCCTTTTATTTTGCTTCTTAGAAGATGAAATTATCCATGGTTTTCACAAAGCATCAATTACACCCTAAACTTAGAAAATTGGGTATAAATTAATAATTAATTAATTATTATATTTTTTATACAATACCACGGTTTTCTTGATTAACTTTTTTTTAGTATATGGGACAATTTGCTCTATAAGTAATCTTAATAAAAGATCATATTTACATGTTTTTTGACTCATTTCATGTACAGGAAGCGAGGAATGAGAATATAAGAACTTTGGGTTAAGTTTTTATTAAAAGACCTGAAAGAGAAGGGTCGTAATTAGTGTTACAATTAAATAATAAGAGGAGACTTACTATTAACTTTCTCTAAATAATTGATGATCTATAAAAACTTTATATGCTTTCACTAATTTATCTGTGTATATATTTCATCTTATTTATCTAGTGTATTATTTTATCTATATTTTAAGTTTTCATTGATTGGAGTTTGTAGAGTTGGTGGTTTGTTTTTTGTATCGATATGTAACATTTTGTTGTTCAACAAACCGCTGGCTAACACGTTCTCACTTTTTAAATATCATGGTCAAGTCAACACGTTTTAAAAATGTAAAAGTTTCGCTTGTTTATTACAAGTCTTCAAAATCAAGTTTTGAGGTATGAGTTATATATTTCTTTTTTTTCAAAAATCTTTCTATCTATCATTTTCATTGCCTTCTACTCAAATATATAACTCGTAACGTTCTTAATTATATGGGATTCGTATATGCAAGAACTACAAAGGCAACAAAACCTTTGAATAAATTCATAGTAAGTCTTATCATATTTTTTAATTGTTAACTAATCAGGACCCTTCTCTTTCAGGTCTTTAAATAAAAGCTCAAACTCAGAGTTATTATATACATTCAAAGGTTTTGTAAAATTAATTTATATTCAAATATTTCAACGATCCGGTTAAAATTTAAGACTTACTATTGAACGGTTTTGTTGCAAGTTCTTGGTTCTCTTGTCTCTGTTGCATCAGTTTATTGCAATCGATCAAATTTCGGTGTATCCTAATCATAAATTAGGCCGCTACTTAGGCTTTATTGTAATTGTTGACAGTGTTCGTTTTAAAATTGTGTTTTTTTTGGTTTTTCAATAGGTTCAGTAGGCCTAAGTAAGCTTTATAAGTCTTATGTTATTTGTATTTAAAAGCATAAGCCTACCGCATGTGTTTTTTTATTGTTAGGCTACAGGCTGAATGGTTTTCTTAGTTGTGAGTTGGCTAATATAAAGTACTATAGCCAATTGAGTGTTATATAAGGAAAAAGAGACAGTTATAAGCCACTAGGGCCTAACAAGACATTTAGGGCCTAACAAGACTAATCACAGAAAAGTGTTGCAAATGAAGCCATTTGCTATGATTTGCTCATGCTAGAAAATTGGTGAAAACTATTTTAAGGGCCTGATTTACTGTTCTCAAAGTAAATTACTCAAAATTTTCAAATCATTTTATTTATATGGGACTGATAGGTCTAACCTTAAACATCAATTTTCAAATTTCAAGCATTTAGGCCATATAGGCCAGTTACAAATTTCAAACTTCATTCAATTTATGGCTATATAGGCCATTTGCAAATTTCAAAACTTCATTCAATGTATGGCTGGAAAAGCCAATTACAAATTTTAAAATTACAATCAAATTTCAACTCAAACTTCAAATTTAAAAGTGATTCAAATTTTTAATTTTTTTTTGGCTAAAAAGGCCTTCAAATTTTCAAATTTCAAAGTTTTAAATAAATTTCAATTGCTTAGTTTATTAAGCCAGCATTATATATTCAAATTTACGTTGCACTTAGACCAAATAGGTTATCAAAATTTTCAAAGTGTTTAATTGGCTGGAAAAAGCCCAGTTTTCAAATTTCATAAAATTTTAGCGATATAGGCATATCATTTCAATTTAAGATATAATTATTTTTTTTTTTTTTTTTTTTTTTTTTTTTTTGGTCATAAGACCATTGTTCTAAACAAAATGTCCAATTCAGATGTACAGAATCTTTTAGATAAAGTTGCGAAAAAGGATAAGCCTTTATTGAAGAGCAGGGCATCTCTCAGAGCTCAAGTAGATTGTTATATTTCTCAGTTGGAGAGTGATGATAATACTGAAGAAAGAGATTCTGGATATATAGAAAGTATAAAAGCTGAAATAGAGTCCTTGTTAAAGGAAATAAAATCAAAGGGATGAAGCTATTTTAAAAATCTACCAAGATAATGATGTAGATACCATTGTCCCAGAATTTTACGGTGATGAACTATCTTCTGTAGTTCAATATCAATGTACGATCAAGTTAAAATTAAATAAAATTGGTAGTTCTAAGGTTACGTCAGGTAACAATTCTCAAAATATTTCGAGTACTTGTACTTATTTAGGAGAATCTATACTTAAAAACATTAGATTGTGGGTTTTTTGAAGGTAATGAATTGGATAAATTTGCCTATAAAAGATTTATTACTAAGTTTAAGGGTGCATTTGATTTACAGAGGAACATAAATGACTCTGTTAAATTGCATTGCCTGAAAAATAAGTTGAAAGGATATGCATACTCATTGATACAGAATCTATCTGTAAATGAATCCAACTATCAAAAGGCAATAGAAGTACTTAATAAAGAATTCTTAGATGAAAAATTCATAGTAGATGAAACTATTAAAAAAATAATTAGTTTAAAACCTAATTTTGATCCATCATATAATACTACTAGAGTTTATTTAAATGAAATTCGCACATTAGTGTATGAACTGGAAAGTTATAAATTTAAATTTTTAGAGGAGCCTGCAGGGCTATTGATTCTGAGCCACATAGTTTTGTCTAAATTGCCTAATGTAGTAGTGAGAGAAATTACTCGTAAGTTAGATACAAATTATCCTGATCTAAATCAGATATTTGAGAATTATAATGAGATCATAAAGAATATAGTGAAGACTTCAAATAATCAGAATAGAAATAGTAGTCAAAATCAAATTAAAACACTTCAGCATGCCCCTCAATTTAAAAATCAATATCAATCAAAAGTGAAATCTAACTTTAAACAATTCAGCCCTTCAGATAATTATCAACTCAAATACAGGAACGATCAAAACTCAAAGATCTGATGATACATCAAGACCATATGAAAAAAATAATTCCTTTGCATCATTACAAAATTTTAAAACCAATGTTAAGTACTATGCATAAAAGTGATACTACATGTAGTGGTGATACCGCTGGTTATATTTCAAAAAACTCTTCTAAATTGTGCAAATTTTGTTCTTCTCAAGGCCATGTCATGACAAATTGTAATGTTTATAAAACTTACGATTCAAGAGTAAAGAGGTGTAATGAAATCAAACTGTGTAGTAGATGCTCAAGCTCAAAACACTCTGCAGACCAGTGTCCTGGTTTAAATGATAACCTGTCCTTTAATTGCCAGGTTTGCAGTAGGAAAAATCATATCACTGCATTATGCAATATGCAGCCCCAAGCACTACAAAATCATATGTGCTTAAGCCAAGGAATTAATAAATTATATTTATTAC
>SEYY01005986.1:0-30000 GCA_009176605.1 Armadillidium nasatum | reverse complement strand
AGTAATAGAGGTAATAGATAAGGTAATAGAGAGAAAGTCATTAATGAAAAGCAGAAAAAGTGTTGGGATAGGACAGAACCCTGAGGAACACCACTATTAATAGATTTAAAGGAAGAACGGTGGCCGTCTACAACAGCTGCTATAGAACGACCGGAAAGCAAATTAGAGATAAGATCACAGAGAGAAGGATAGATACCGAAAGAGGGAAGTTTAGAAATCAAAGTTTTGTGCCAGACTCTATCGAAGGCTTTCGATATGTCCAGCGCGACAGCAAAAGATTCACCGAAATGCCGAAGAGCGGAGGACCAAGAGTCAGAGAGAAGGGGAAGAAGATCACCCGTAGAGCGTTTCTTACGAAAGCCATACTGGCGATCTGAGATAAGATTAGAAGAATTGAGATGTTTCCAAATCTTCCTGTTAATGATAGATTCGAAAACTTTAGAGAGAACGGAGGTCAAAGAAATAGGACGGTAGTTGGAGGGTTGAGAGGGGTCCCCCTTCTTCGGCACAGGCTGAATGAGCGCACGTTTCCAGCAAGGAGGGAAGGTTGAAGTAGAGAGGCAAAGACGAAATAGTTTACCGAGGCAGGGTGTAAGCTCGGAAGCACAAGTTATGAGAACCACAGGAGGAATACCATCGGGATCGTGCGCCTTCTTAGTATTAAGCTCAGAGAGAGCAGAAATGACATCTTTAGAAGAAATTCTAATTTTAGGCATAATTGAGTTAGAGGGGGTTGAAGGAGGAGGAATAGCTCCGGAATCGTCTAAGGTTGAATTAGAGGCAAAAGTTTGAGCAAAGAGTTCAGCTTTAGAAGAAGGTAAAACAGTAGTTGTGCCGTCGGAAGATATTAAAGGAGGGAAAGAGGAAGAAGCAAAGTTAGAGTTGACATTTTTTGCAAAATGCCAGAAAGAACGTGTAGAAGAGGAACCAGAAAGATCATTGTATTTTCTACAGAGAAATGAGTTTTTAGTGTTACGGAGGATAGATTTTGCACGATTCCGGGATGAAATATAAGTAGCGTGAGTTTCTGGAGTTTGAAGACGACGGTAATCCCTGAAGGCAGCATCCCTGCGGCGGATAGCGCGAGAACAAGTAGAGTTAAACCAAGGTTTGTTAGGTTTAGTAGAAGGGAAAGAATATGGAATGTACGCCTCCATGCCACCTAGAATCACCTCGGTAATGCGCTCTGCACACTTCGAGGTACCCCGCCCAAGGAAGCAATAATCATTCCACGGGAAATCGAAGAAGTACGACCGCAAGTCCGACCAGCTTGCGGCACCGAAGTACCACAAACGTTTCCTTTCAATAGAAGGGGGTCTTTCCTGCGGAAGCCTTAAAGAAATAGAAGAAGAAACAGAGATAAGAAGATAATCAGAGGAACCCAGAGGAGGAAAGAGTTTAACAGTATAAGGAGAAGGATTAGAAGTTAGGAAAAGGTCTAGAATGTTGGGTTCATCTCCAAGACAATCAGGGATACGAGTAAGGAGCTGCACCAACTGCTCAAGGTCGTTTTGGATAGAGAAATGGAAGGCATGTTCACCAGCTGTATCATGAGAACTAGATGAAAGCCATTGGCGGTGGTGAACATTGAAATCGCCTAATATGATGATTTTAGAGAAAGGAGAAGAAGAGAGAATGTGCTCTATTTTGGAGTTTAAATAGTCGAAGAATTTAGGATAGTCAGTAGAATTAGGAGATAAATAAACAGAACAAGCGAATTTAGTCGTAGAATGGCAAGAGAGCCTAAGCCATAAGGTGGAAAATTCGGAAGACTCTAAATTAGAGACACGAGAACAAACGACATCGTTGCGCACGTATGCACAACAACCGCCTTTGGCTGAAAATTGAGGATAGAGACAGTAGGAGGAAACAGAAAGGGTTTGCTATCAGAACGCTCAGACATCTGAGTTTCGGTCAAGAATAAGAGGTGAGGTCTAGAAGAAGAGAGGTGATGTTCAACAAAGTGGAAATTAGAGTGCAGACCGCGAATGTTGCAGAAATTAATGAAAAAAATAGACCATGCATCAGGACAAGTTACCAGATAGTAGCTGAGTCCCATTATTAAGATGTATAGTACCATACTAATACTACCGATATAGTATCTATATTTGCATATGAAAATAGCTTGAGTTCTTAAACACTCGAAAGAAAGCATCTGCAGTTGCATACTTGATTATAAATATTTGCAGTTGTAAATAGCTTAAATTCCTAAATACTGTAAAGGAAGTATTTGCAGTTGAATACATCAGAGTTAAACATTATAAAGAATCCATGTTTAATAACGCATTACCGAATGCAGACTGTGTTAAATCATAGTTGCCTTAAACATATCCTTGCTACTACTTGCTCTTTTATTTCACTTCCTTGATCATAATTTTTTAAATCTGTTTATTATTATTGTGCTCATACTTAATAAAATCAATATATACATATATATATATATATATATATATATATATATATATATATATATATATATATATATATATATATATATATATATATATATATATATATATATATATATATATATATATATATATATATATATATATATATATATATATATATATATATATATATATATATATATATATATATATATATATATATATATATATATATATATATATATATATATATATATATATATATATATAGTATATATATATATATATATATATATATATATATATATATATATATATATATATATATATATATATATATATATATATATATATATATATATATATATATATATATATATATATATATATATATATATATATATATATATATATATATATATATATATATATATATATATATATATATATATATATATATATATATATATATATATATATATATATATATATTGAGTTTCGGTCAAGAATAAGAAGTAAGGTCTAGAAGAAGAGAGGTGATGTTCAACAAAGTGGAAATTAGAGTGCAGACCGCCAATGTTGCAGAAATTAATGAAAAAAATAGACCGTGCATCAGGACAAGCCGGCAGCTGTGCCTTGGTGGCACCGACCCCATCACCGGAGGCCACCAACTCCCAAGTGGTGATGGGGGAATGGGTGGATGAGGGGCTATATTTGGAAGCCGTCCCCCGGGGCCTCTCCGAGGCAACTTCTGTTGAGGCCATCATTTTAGTTTTTTTTTAAAGCTTTTTTAAAGGGTGTCTGTATTCCTGTTGTGTGTGTGCGAAGGAGAGTTTACTCCGATTTAGAAGAAGGTGAGCGCGAAATGGAACGAACCATTGGGTACCGGGATGAGATGGGAAGTACACCTTAGCATCCCATATACCCAATAGGGGGTAATCTCATCGCCTCGGGAGCGCTACTCCCCTCCCCATATATATATATATATATATATATATATATATATATATATATAATATATATATATATATATATATATATATATATATATATATATATATATATATATATATATATATATATATATATATATATATATATATATATGAAAATAAAATATCTGGTCAAATTAAAGGTCGACATGTCCCGATACACGGCGTTTAAAGTTGCATAAGTCATAAAAGTTGGAAAAATTACAACGGACACTGCTCTTCTGAACTCTCCCGTCGCATACCTTCTCCATTGAGAATGGTTCTAGCAATGGTTCTTCAGTGAGATGTTTCTGGCATTTCGGCGCCTCTAACTAGTCTGCCTTGCGATTGTATTTTTCTGATTTACTATGGAATATTAGTGCTTGCGTGGGAGGTTCATCGGAATGTGAAGAAGCATAACCGAGGTGATTCTCTCTGGCGCGTACATTCCATATTCTTCCCGTTCTACTAAACGTAACAAACCTTGATTTAATTTGCTAGTTCTCGTGCTATTTTCCGCAAGGTTGCGAACTTCTCTGACTACCGTCGTCTTTAACTCCAGAAACTCATGCAACTTATATATCATCCGGAATCGTGCAAAATCTATTATCCATAACACCAAAAACTCATTTCTCCATTTAAAAAGCAATATTATTTCTGTTTCTTCTTCCTCACACTCTTTCTTGCATTTTTCAAAAAATGTCAACTCTAACTTTGCTTCTTCCTCTTTCCCTCCTTTAGTACCCATAAAATTTTTTTACAAGGTTCTATATTAAAACCAATGGGTTACCATAGGGCCCCATGCAATCAAATCTCATAGGTTCCTATGACAGAACCAAGGGTGACATTGGTATTTTTATTACCAGGCTTTGCTTAGGATCCATGAGGAATTTACCATAGGTTTATTTATAGCAATCCTTTTATCCCCTATGGAAAAGCCTATAGAGAAACCTATGAACCCCATGCAGAAACCTACGTAAAATTTAATATAAAAACTGTTTCCTATTGTGGATATTTTCCCTGCTAGCTCAACCCTCATGTATACAATTTATACGTACAATCTAACCGTTAACTATGTATCACATTTGATTGAATATGAAATTTAAATTACATTACTTACCTGCTATATGTCAGATATGAAGTCGATCGCGACATCTGTTGAGTTTGAAACGTACTCTTGAAGCTCACCGGACTGGAGGCGAACCACTTTCCATCGCTTAACTCATTAGGCCATGACGCTTTCTTCGCGTTCGTTGTAAAAAAAAAATTCCTTTTAAACTTTTGCAAACGTATTTTTTATTATTTTTATTTGTTTTAATATATATATATATATATATATATATATATATATATATATATATATATATATATATATATATATATATATATATATATATATATATATATATATATATATATATATATATATATATATATATATAATTGCAAAATCGGTGGGTTTGACTCACGTGCTTGATGGTGCCGTTTCGATCTCGGTCCTAGATATTTGCGATACCAAAGACTATAATTAAACAATGGTCTTCCTTTGTATAACCCTCTCCTCGAATAGGGTAATATGCCGAAAAACCTATGTGGCCTACGTAGTTTCCACTGGTGGACATATAGTTCCATAAAACCTACAACAAAACCTATCGACATTTTTCTATGGGGAGAACTCAGCTCAGGAATGAAACTGTGGATCATTACACTGTCGGAGAAGCCATCAACAAAACTGTAATCATGATGGTAAATCTTCAACATAAATGGTATGTTCCTCAGCACATGAAACGGACAGAGTTGTTCGAGGAGAATCCTCCTTACTGTCGTAAGAGAAACACGGAAGGATCAGGAAAGTTTGTGTTGGTTCCAGGTTTTTCAGCGATGCTGTCTAACACATTCTTCTCCACTTTGATGATAGTTTAAGGGTACTAGTTTCGCATGGAACGTATTGTACGATTTACTTGGTTGCTTTTCACGTCCAAAATCTATGATTTAACCAACTACACGAATTACAGTATTGACGGTGTTCTTACACATCACGTGTAGGATTGGATCAGAAGACTAACCATTCATTCACAGCTACCTGCGATATGTTAACTCCCAATATACACTTTTACCGTGTGATATTTCATTTTTGGAGTTATATTTTAGGACCCTTGTTAATGGTCGAGGTATTATTATATAATATATATATATATATATATATATATATATATATATATATATATATATATATATATATATATATATATATATATATATATATATATATATATATATATATATATATATATATATATATATATATATATATATATATATATATATATATATATATATATATATATATATATATATATATATATATATATATATATATATATATATATATATATATATATATATATATATATATATATATATATATATATATATATATATATATATATATATATATAGTATTGGGAAATTTCTGTGGCGTGAAACCCCTGAAAAAGCGGATCTTCCGCGTTTCATTCCTACATTTTACTTTTTATGACAAATGATAAGAATCGAACAACAAATTTGGCTTCAACTTAAACTAAAAATTGGAAATAATTATACAAAATTAATCCATTAAAATTATTGTGAAGTCCAAAAAAGTTACAAATGCAAATAAAACAATTCTTTTGAGCCTTTAAAAAAAAATCCTTTTTATAAATAAATAAATATTTCTTAAAGTTGAATTGTTGCATTTTTATATTCTTTTAAATAAATATTATTATTATCAATATTATTATTATTATTTTATAATTATTATTATTATTATTTTTTTTTTTGTTATTATTATTATTAAAACCTAACATAACCTAAGTTAATCTAACCTAACCTAACCTTAACCTAACCTAACAGAACCGAACTCAACCTTTCCTAACCTAACCTAACCTTACCTAACCCTACCTAACTTAACCTAACCTACAACAAGCTTAATCTAACGTAACGCAACTTAGTCTGATCAAACTATGTAATGTAACATAAATTTTAAACAAAAAATAATTTTTATACACGCAATAAAACCACAATTTAGGTTTGCTTCCAAGAGCTAGATATCTAAATTATTATTATTATTATTATTATTATTATATATATATATATATATATATATATATATATATATATATATATATATATATATATATATATATATATATATATATATATATATATATATATATATATATATATATATATATATATATATATATATATGCGTAATATATATTTTTGAAATATATATTTAATCATTTTGAGCTTCACAATAACTTGTCCGAATCCATAAATTCTTTTATAAAAATTAAATGTAGGAATGAAACGCGGTTGAACCGAAAACGCTTAATCCAGATAATGTAGCTCCTTTGCCAAGAATAAACCTAATTCTATTAAAATTTAGCCTACAAATTAATAAAATAAATTAATAAAAACTCGCCATTTAAAAATGTTCTACAAATGTATAAATAACGGGATTTTTTAATTTCCAAAGTAATTAAACTTGGATGTTCGTCTTATTTGTATAAGCGCATAAGTAAATTTTTATAAGTAGTAATTATGTAACTTTTCAGCCAAGTAGGAACATAGACTTACACCCAACAAGCAAGAACTCTCAAAAACTCTGCTCAAAACCTAAGGCCCATTTATACAGTAAAGTCTGGTCAATCATTCAATTCAAGCTAAAACTCTAACTCAACCCAAGCAAGAAAATAAGTCAATTTAATTCAAATAGTAAACAATAGTTATAGGGTTGAGTAGGTAAAGTTAGGCCCTAACTATTAAATTAAAAACAGAAATAAAGAAAATGAAGAAAAGTCTGGAGAACCAGAGAAAAAAGACAAAGACTGAAAGCTGGAAGGCTTCAAACCAAAGTTTAAAGTCTTCATAATTCTGAAAGTGATACAGATTTTGGAAAGGTAATTTAGAGTATTTAACACTAAAGACAAAATATTATTTTGTGATTGGATAATATTGTGTCTTGGGGCAGCAAAATTCATTTAAATTTACTCTTACAAGAAATTAAATTATTGATTACAAATATAAAAATCGAAACATGTAATTTTGGAAAGAAAGTTTGGATATAAAGACATATCAGAGAATTCCTCGTTTTTGAATTTTCTTTTCTCATGAATAACTACTGAAGTAGGGACCATGTATCTGCAATTACCCTGCAGTCATGTTTAATAATAATAAAAAATATAAAAGCCTAGCAGAAATTTAAATTTCTAGACATCCTCACTTTCTGAATCTAGTGTTTTAACTTTATTACATACTGCAATAATTTCTAATACTGCCCTAATCTAACAACTGACCAGCCCGGGAATAATTCTTTGTAATATTATTTCTCAAAACAAAATAAAAAATAAAAAAATAATTAAATAAATATCTACTTTTTACTTTACATTCATTCGAAAATATAAGAACATTATATTTATTGGAATCTAAAAATTATAGATTTCAACTCCAAGATGATCTCAATCGAATTAATACCTGTGACAAGAGTTTTTCTCAACAAAATTTGAATTCCAAATAAATATATACTCTAGTAATTTACATAGCCAGGTGACTTCACACGATCATTCATCTTGTATAAAGAACAAATTATTACCCAGTTACTCGATAGCTTATATGGTTTTAAGTATTAGCTTCTCTCGAATTCATCTGCTGATACAATGATGAAAATTAATATTTGCAAAGTTTCTAAAAAGTTATTAACAACGTTCAATTGTTTTACGCTATCACAAAATGATCTGAAAAAACGGCCAACATATGTAGAACAATTTATATAAGTTTTCCGCTTATTTGATAAGAACCCATAATTATCCACTTCAAATATGGGTAAAAATTTAGGCATCTAAAAAGGCATTAAATTCAATTTCATTTATTTCAAATATAAATATTAAGCAATGCAAAAACACATTTTGTTCAAACCAATATAAATAATGTGACTAAATAATGTTTTTAAACTTTGTAAACTATCTCAGGAAAACAACTGCTTAATATCTTCTAAATGTTTATTATATGATTCTAAGCAAACATCTTTAATACTTCTGACGACTTCTTCCTCTGTTAAATTTTCCCACGTTTCGTCATCTACAAAAAAAAGAAAAAAAAATTAATGTTAGATTCTAAAACTAAAACATGTTTACCTTACATTTCACATAAAAACTAGCCATCATTTTTATTTCACTCTTCAACAATAAAATCTTTTTATTACTAACCATAAACAGGAATGTGTCCAGAAAGTTCACAAACAGCGGCTGCAAACCCAATAATTTCTTTAATGCCTACAAAAAAAAAAAAAAAAAAATGGTTAATGTCGACTTGCTTACGGATTCAAAAAAATATAATTGAAATTATAACTAAATGAAGCAAAAAAGCTCCTTAATTTTTAATTTTTATATATTATATATATATATATATATATATATATATATATATATATATATATATATATATATATATATATATATATATATATATATATATATATATATATATATATATATATATATATATATATATATATATATATATATATATATATATATATATATATATTATAAATTTTGTAATTTTAATTTTGAAGATTTATTTGTAAATTGCTTTACAGATAGAAAATTTACTTGTTTTAAAATGTCTGGATTTTGAGTAACTGCGCTGAATTAAAATGAATCAAACGCAAGATTATATTTAAGAAACTTTTAATACCAGGACAACGAAGTCAGAGTGGCGGCTTCGAAGATTATATTCAGTGTAGTCAAGAGTCATAAATAAAAAAATATAAATAAAATATATATATATATATATATATATATATATATATATATATATATATATATATATATATATATATATATATATATATATATATATATATATATATATATATATATATATATATATATATATATATATATATATATATATATATATATATATATATATATATATATATATATATATATATATATATATATATATATATATATATATATATATATATATATATATATATATATATATATATATATATATATATATATATATATATATATATATATATATATATATATATATATATATATAAGTTGAAGCTACATAGTGTATATAATTTTTTTTTATGTTGCCTAAGGTGAAAAAGACCAAAGGTTCACAAAAGTACGTGGATTAGAGGAACACAGATAACTGGAATTCCTCTGATCACAAACTCTGTTTCGGCTTAAAAGTCATCAGGATATTCTAGCCACGGCAAGAGTGGTTTCGAATTCAAATTAACACTGTAAATGTTCGTATCTTCTAATCTTGAAGAAATTACAGTATATGATTTTCACATGTCAGAATAAAGCGTACCATTGTAAATGTCTGATTTTTAGGGATACATGTGTATTGATTTTAGTTTTATAATACATTTGTGTCGTAAACTTCAAAAAAAAAATTTAATTCTACAAATGGCGATTTGTTGTCTTTTCAAGTAACCAGTTCAGTAAGAAGTCATTAAGTTACAATCATTTGGTGTTTTCATCTTTTCTATCATCATTTTACCTACTTTTTAAAGTTAATTTAAAAGAGAAAAAGAAAAAAGACATAGAGAATGACTCCGGAATCAAAAGGAAACCTTATTAATCACAAAACAGTAATAGCCTACCACCTATATAAAGATATATTAACATGAGTCAGATTCATGGAACAAAGAAAATTAGATAGCATAGGAATGGAAAGTTTCAATGAAAAATAGTAATAGAGTTGGATTCAAAAATTACTGTTAAATTAGAGTCTGAGCCAAAAAGTAAACTCTTATAACCAAAGCATCCAAAATAAACATTTCTATCACATTATACATGTCTAGGCCATCAAATTCATTAAAAGAAAGTGACATTTACATACAAGATAATAGTTCACAAATCGTACAAGTAACCAGAAACTTTAGTCAATCTTTACATAGCCTACCAAATGATGGCTTTCGAAGCCAGAAGCAAACTCGGACAGTGTCGTAAACTGGAAGTTCCCTTTGTTCTTCCTGTTGGGCAGGAATACCTCTTGTAATCATCACATTGTGACAAATCTCTTTCTCAAGAAGGTAATTTGATAATATTATTGCATTTCTAAAAAAAAAAAAAAATAAAAAAAAAAAATAAAAATAAAAAATAAAAAAAAAATAAGCAAGTAGGTTAAACACAAACAACAGCTATTCAAAAATGTTTTAAAGGAAGTAAATAATAAATATATGACCGATAATTTTTTTTCTTTCAATGTAATTTTATTTTTAATTTGGTCATTATCCATCCACTACTTAAAAAGGTTAATTAGTACTAATAACAATATGCCAAAACATATTTCGCCTTTAGTAATACAGCAACCCATAAAAATTTGAATTTATATAAGAGTTGATGACAAAAATAGTTATAGTATCCCTTCCAATGTTAAGAGACAATTAAGGCTATTGAAATTAATACAAAACTTTATGGCCACTCCTTAAGGAGGGGTTCTGAAAATTTCTCAACTTAAAAATTCCAGTCATGCACATTCAAATTTAAAAGAACATCTTGAACATCTTGAAAATCCAACAAATTAGAGTTTAAAAACTTTTCATAAATTTTTACATTTAGACTTTTAATGCAGTAAAATTATCGTTTTCACTGCTTAGTTTTAAACATTTCTATTTTTGTAAGGTTAAAAGGAATTCTCTAAAAGCAAAATCTTACAAATATCCTTCTTTATGAGGCAAAAACATTCAGTGTTATAAGTTTTCGAAACTATCAAGTTGGTCAAAAGGTCTAAGTATTACTTGATAATATATTGTTTTAAAGTTCAGATTTTATATAGACTACAAGACTGGCATTTATTTTGATTGTATTTAAATTTATAACCGAGAACAAAGCTACATGACTTTTAATATAACTTACTTTGCAGTTGTACCAATATCACTGCGGTCGAGCTGAAACACAAAACCAGGGGCATAAAGATCTTTAAAGGCATAAAGGGGGCCAACCAAATGCTCACAAACCTTAAAAAGTATAAAGATTTGTTAGTAAAAGCTAATGATACCAAAGGAACAAAAAGAAGGATAAATATGTAAACTTCAAAACAACACTTACTGCAGTTTCGATAAATAACGGATGATGCAAGTAATAAATGTGAAAATGATAATGATTGACTGACGCCATTCCTCCTAAGGAATTAAAAGCAACTTTTAAAGCCCTGAAACAAAGATATATTAACAATTATATAGTTTTCCAAATAAAAAAATTGTTTCACTTATATTATTATTTTAAATAATGAAATAAAAAAAGGTAACTTTTTCTGGAATCAAAATCGAAATCAGAATTAAAAAACCCTTCTTGCTTTTTTTTTAATTAATTTATTTTGGCATTATTGGTCGTATAGCTACATTCTCCATGCTTTCATTCATTTCTGACTCTGAATGCATTAACAAAATCATCTATTACAAAATTACAAAACAAATATATCTATGTGATAACTTGTGTAATAACTACTACAACATATTTGTCACAATTACAACCATATCTTCATACATTATGATCGTATCCAAATGGTACCTCTCAAACAATATGAAATGAATACTAATCAAATTATTAGCAAAATATATATATTAAAAAAATTTACCACAAAACAGCAATTTAATCGAAACAAAAGAATAATGCAATAAAATCACAAATAAATAATAACCGCCTTCATAACAATTCATTAAATTATTCTATCTACATACTATTATGCCACTAATTCCCTTCAATCCACTGATAAAATCGTCTCACAGAAATTTTAACCTTTCAAATTTAAATTTTGATCATTATGGTGACTTTGTAACTATTTTCACTCTATTTAGTGGGATAAATATTTTAAAACTAAATCATTCAAATAATAATTAAAACTGAAATTACATATCTACATTACATAGTCAAAGCAATAGAAAAGATATTCCTATTATTATTATTATTATTATTATTATTATTATTATTATTATTATTATTATTATTATTATTATTTCCACATACATTTTAAGAGTAAATTTAATTATCTAAAATCAATTTCTTAAAAACTTAATAAAGTTAAATGCACCTATTTTCAGCAACATCTGACTAAAATCTCAATGCTCTAACTACAAACTGATGCTCTCAATCATTCTAGTTATCCAATTTCACTAAACGTTGTTTAAAATAAATCTTAATGAGCAGAAATATATTTTTTTAATATGAGTAACACTTGTACACAATACTCCAATACTGCCTTAACCTAGCTATTTTCTAGTTTACTTATAACCACTTTGTTACTGTAAACAACATTACGATTTATCATACCTAAGATCCTATCACCTCTAATCTTTGCTTCCAAACATTAATCAGCCACTTTTAGATTATAGCTAATAATCACATTCAAATATTTTTCTTGGTTCACAGACTCAAGCTAATCTCCACTCATATTGTAGCTAAATCTTTCATTTAAGTAACCTACAATGCTCCTTACATCTTTTACTATTAAAATTCCTTTGCCATTTATCTACCAATCCAAGAAGCTCATCTAGATCACTGTGAAGATTAATACATTCACCACTATTCTTTAAGGAGGTGGCCACTTTGACATTATCAGCAAACTTACATTTAAGTCCATGGTTCAAATCATTTATACATATGTGGAGAATAGTAGTGACCAAACACTGAACCCTGTTTGACACTACTATTCATCATATTCCATAATGATTTACCGCCATTCAGTAGTACACAGTACACACTGCTTACTATTCTTCACTCATTCTTTAAATCTACAATGGACAATTCCACCTATACCACAATGATAACATCTGCATCAGATAATATTCAAAAAAACTTACATGGGGTATCTTATAAAAGGTTTTGTTGAAGTCTAAATATATAACATTAATAGGATCACCCTTGTCAACTAATATGCTAAAATGTTTGAGGGACATGATCTACTCTTTCTAAACCCATGCTGAGAGACACGCATAAAATAGTCATCCATGTTTCTCTACACAAGTTTTCAGTAACTTTTCCAAAATTTTTACAACTAGAGATGTTAAGCTAACTGGCCTGTAATTTCCCTAATCTTTCTTACTACCTTTCTTATAAACAGGCACAACATACTATTTTCCGGTCCTCCGGTACCTCACCAAATGTAAAAGTTCGTTTAAAAATAAAATATGGTAATCAATTTGTAATACTGCAACTACATTCCTTTAAAATTCTATCATAAATACAATCGGGATCTGCAGCTTTGCTTGGGTCAATATTGTCCAATAAAGATTTAATTTCTTTTATCTCCATTTCAAATTCTTTATATTTATTATATGCATATCAGAATTATTAGTTTCTAAACTAATATCTAATCTTTCTTCTGAAAACACTGCTGCAAAATAAGTATTGAAATAATTAACCAATTCTTTGTTTGGGATTACTAAATTTTCAAAATGTCAAACTCTTACTTGTAAATTTATAAAAACTAAAAACCTTTTTCAGGCCCTTATTATTATTTCTTGGTAAATTAATTTCCATGATTCTCTTTTTCTTTCTTATCGAGTGGTTAAGCTTTCTATATTTCTTATATTTCTTTAAGTCTACTTCTCTACTACCTCTTCTACTTTAATATTTTAAAACATCTACATTTTTCTCTAATTTTATTTCTTGCCTCTCTATTCCACCAACTAGGTTTTCACTTCATCATTCTAATGGGTCTATTTTTTAAACATACTGACTAAATAATAGTCAAAATTTTGCCCCAACAATTTTGGTCTTTAAGCTACTTATCCTAGTCAATTTTGTTCAACACGGTTATAATATTGCTGTAATCACAATATCTGAAATCTAAAATTATTTCCTTATTAACTTGCAATTTGTGTCTGGGTAATTTTACTAAGGTCAGTAGTCCTCAAATTCTCCTTAATTCCTACCTCGTCTACTATATTTTCATTATATATTAATACCAAATCTAATGCTGCGGCATATCTTGTCAGTTTATGGACAACCTGACTCAAAAAGTTTAGCATACAATTTATAAATATAGTATTTCCATGATTCACACTAGTCGAGGAATCCTTCTCAATGTCAAGAAAATAAAAACCTCTCATTATGACTAAGCCTTTTAATTCATTGTGGCAAGATGATTCGATTTCCTTCACAATGTTTACATCTAATTTTTAACTCTTGGCAGATCTGAAAAATGCCCCTACTCTGTAAGATTTGTTGTGCATAATCTACTCATACAGATTCTACATCATGGTTAGTTTTAATATCAATCATTAACACAGATCTAATATTGATTTTAATTTAAGAGGGTTACAACTCCACCATCCCTTCCTCTATTGTGGTATAAGTAAATTGAAAATCCATCTATTTCATATACGTAAAAAGTATTTCAATAAAATGCCTCATTAATCTTTGCTTCAGTAATATAAATAATAACTTGATTCTCCTCTATGAAATGATTAATAGCTCATCTTTTTTATTTTGAAGTCTGAGCATTTGTGTAGAAGCATTTGAAATTCAATTTATTTTTGCTTGTTTCACCATCAACTTTATTTACAATGCTGTCACCATCGTTACAGCAAGTATTACTAACTAACCGTTTAACAGTCATTTCTATTTATACCACCATAACAGTAACCTTTATCTCTACAACCAACAATATCTAGAATAAGCCCTTAACCCCTAACTTTACCTAGTTTTCCGAAAGAAAAGTCTCCAGACTAGCACTATAAAACTTTATTCCCTTTTAACTATGTTAAGCAGCTTGTCTAGCAATTCACTACAGAGATCCTATAATCTAATATTTTCTGAAATACATAATTCCTAATTTTTTTTTCATTTACACATAAAGCCCGACTTCCACATTCCTGTCCTGTACTCTATGTAGGTAATATTCCTGACACCACACATCTTCTACCACTTGTTCTCATTTTCTGAGTCAGAATCTAAATCTCTCTATTAATATATATATATATATATATATATATATATATATATATATATATATATATATATATATATATATATATATATATATATATATATATATATATATATATATATATATATATATATATATATATATATATATAATTAGTTTCTCTGACCTTTTATAACCGACATCATTTGTACCCACATGTACTATCATACCTGCATCAACATTAGTATCCTATCCAAAATATCATTCAATCTGGCCCCTTGGGAGCATACACACATTCGTTTCCTTTTATACATATTACAAAAAGTCCTATCTAAGTTCTGTACTTGAGAATCACCAATCAGCAATGCATCAGTCTTCTCTTTGAGAAGCCAGACACTCCTGGTGGCCTCTTCAGATCACACCACATCTGGAATACAGTCAAACTAGTTACTTCACACCAAAGGCTGACTGTCTCTCAAGATCCTAATCTTGTTTTTTCCATTGTCTACAACTCTCCATCCATCTACAATCCTATTTTTACCTCTACAGCACCCGTCCTCTCAACTTCCTGCCTTGGTGAGTCATTATTCCTAGTCTCAACTAAGTTCCCACTAATTTTTTCATAACACTTCCCTTCTTTCTTAACCCAAACATCAATTAATCTTCCCATCTCTCTTCAAAGATTCAGTCCTTTCATCAACTTTCAGTTCAGTCGCATGCTCAATCAGCCTTTCAATCTCCTTTCTAAGCAACACATTCTCAATTTTCATAATACAAACAGGACACTCACACATGTTCTCCTTTCACAATTCGATAGATGTGACAAAGGACATAAAAGCTGAAATAAATTACGTTTTCAATTATGTATAAAAATTATGTGAAAACTTAACCTTAACCTAGGGCTCTAAGCAGCTTTTAATTTAGCTTTGCCATTAAATGTATAGTATCCAAAACTTGAAAAAACAAGCTAAAAATAAAACCAATAAGCAATTTCTAAAATTAAACAAAACCTTTAACTGGTTTAGGCCTAGCTTAGCCTAGAGATTTGAAAACTTAAACCATAACTATCAATCAACTACTGGGAAAAAGGAAAAAAATCCCTTTAATTTAAAACATAAAAATAATGATGCAAAAACAATATACTAGCCTAGTCGTACTTTTGCCAAGAGTTACAAGAAACCAAATTTGAAAAACTGGACAAGTCTACAGCTATCTAATTAAATTATGAAATAATTTAATCAAAATAAATACAATAGCTTCCACCAATTCTAATAATAGAAAAGAAAATCACTTAATAACACACAACTTTAAAAGAAATAAATTATTCATCTGAAGATTTCAGTGAGAACCCAACCCCTCTGTCTGTGAGACTACTAACAGCATGCTGAAGAGAACACGAGAGTGTGCAATTCTGTTTTTTCAAGCATTTATATTAACTCAATAATAATAACAATAATGAGTGAATGGCTCACAATAAAAATAGGATGAATTTAGAACGCACGGCGTTTTTGAGGCCAAAACAATTGCTATCGCAATACGGATTCCATCAACATTAAGAATTTGAGGTCTGCAATTAAATCTTGCAGGAATGAGAAGGCCATGGAATGGAGTGATTGGAGCAGAATTCACAACAACTGTACATGTCAATTGATTTTCTTCATTTTCTGAACCACACTATATATATATATATATATATATATATATATATATATATATATATATATATATATATATATATATATATATATATATATATATATATATATATATATATATATTATATATATATATATATATATATATATATATATATATATATATATATATGGGTCACATGCAACTCTCCACTTCCCTTAATACAGAAGAAAATGGATGTGACATAAAAGGAAATTGTAGTTCTTTAAAACTTTTCATACTTACTCTAATAAAGAACTAGTAAGTGAGAACAATTTTCAATGAAACAATACTTCAGCTTTGACACAAATACTAATAAGGATGACATTAAAAAGGATACCAATCTTATTTTGTACCTCTAACACCTCCACCTAATTAGCTTTGAGCTTGGGAAAGTTCAATTTAAAAAAGATTTGTAATGTTACTTCATGTTTAGTTTTAAAATCTCATTCATGATCATTGGTAAATTGTTCCCCCAGACAACTGTTCAATATACTTAAACATTGAATATGTTCCGGTTTATATATATATATATATATATATATATATATATATATATATATATATATATATATATATATATATATATATATATATATATATATTAATATATATATATATATAATATATATATATATATATATATATATATATATATATATATATATATATATATATATATATATATATATATATATATATATATATATATATATATATATATATATATATATACACTTTCATCTACTATTTCAGTTTTTCATTATCTTTAAGGCTCATATTTATTACTACTGTGTTAATAAAACAAAAACAAAAAGCCTACCTTCAGAAAAATTTCAAATAATATTTCACCATCATGAATTTGCGTAAAATTGAATTTCTGAGAATCAAATGGTTGCTTAATACTAACGATCTCTTCTGGCTTTCTTCTATTCATTACTCTCATAGGATTGAACTAAAATGAGAAAAAAATGAATATAAAAATATTTTATAGTAAGAAGACTGACATTTTGTTTTGTTTTCTTAGAATTCAAAACTACAGAAATATAATATATATATATATATATATATATATATATATATATATATATATATATATATATATATATATATATATATATATATATATATATATATATATATATATATATATATATATATATAAAGTGAAGTAAATCAGGACAAAAATATTGTTTTATGATATATAAAAGGATTGTATTCTCTTTCACCCCCCCCCCCGAATTGCCATATCTTTGACCCTACAAATATTATAATAGTAAATGTCTATGTAATAACTGAAAAATTTTATAACATGCACTGTCAGAATTTGCCCCACATTTTCGGTGGTGGGGCAATTGCAAAAACATGAAACTCGCATTCCTGTTGAAAAAATGTTCACATTTCTTTGTACTTTTTCACAATAAAATTATAACTTTAATATCAAAAATAATATAATAATTTTGGTGATGAAATATATCTGAGAGAGTTAGGAATTTGACGTGTACAATGAAAGTATTTGTTGTCATTGTACAAATTTAATTTAATAGATTTACTGAAAGGAATTTTCATCTGAGTAACTTCCTATCACTAAGAACAAATGACTTTCATTATAGTCTATGGAACAAATAGAACCAGCTGTTTAATTCTCAACTTCAGCCAATTTTTATTCTACATTGGCAGGAGTCGCATTAGTTTGTATAACTCACTCACCCATATATATATATATATATATATATATATATATATATATATATATATATATATATATATATATATATATATATATATATATATATATATATATATATATATATATATATATATATATACAGGTATATACAAAAAAAAAATATCAAAGTCTGTTAACTCGCTCACAAACTGGAAATATACATAAATTAAAGCATGCTATATGGGGATTCAAACCCTGACCACTTGAATGTTAAGACAAAGTGTAACCACTGCACCAAGACAGTGCGAAAGATTGGAAGGAGAAAGCGTAGGCAAATCCAAGGTCAACCCAGACCACAAACCGACACAGGGCAACAGGTCAATGTTATATCCCCTTCATACAGACTGTTGCATACACAAAATTTTAAAGTGTGCTGACTCGCTCACAGACCAAAAATATACATAAATTAAAGTCTACTATATGGGGAGGACGGGAGGGTCCTTTGAGTTAGTCAGCATGGTATTTGCCTATCAGCTTTCTCCTTGGGATCTCTTTTTGCACCATCTTGGTGCAGTGGTAACACTGTTTAATATCCAAGTGGTCAGGGTTCAAATCCCCATATAACAGACTATATATATATATATATATATATATATATATTATATATATATATATATATATATATATATATATATATATATATATATATATATATATATATATATATATATATATATATATATATATATATATATATATATATATATATATACCATAAAAAGGGGTGATTGAGAATGCTATGAGCTATTGAGAACCCCCCCCCCCCTTAGATATTAAATTACCTTGATATCTAAATGGGTGTCCGAATCCCTTATGCAATAATTTTTTTTTTAATATTTTAAATATTACTAAAAATATTTATTTATTTTTCAGATTTTCAGAACACTATATTTTCAATTTTTTAATGTTGTAAATGCTAAAGTTTGTAGCTCAAAAACGGCAAATTGTAGAAGCCTAATACTTTACTTTGAAACTAAAAATCCTTAACAATAAGAATAATACCTTAATTTTAAAGGTAGGTATATTTTATTAGTATTTATAATCATTTGTTTGGGATGGTGCTATTGAGAACGCATGTAATCAAATTTATGGGGCAATTGAGAAAACCTACTTATAATTTATTTTTTTAATTAGAAAAGTCTTACAGCATTAAAAATAAAGTTAATAAAGATATATATATATATATATATATATATATATATATATATATATATATATATATATATATATATATATATATATATATATATATATATATATATATATATATATATATATATATATACTGTATTAAAGCATATATTTATAGCAGAATGCTAATATCATTTTTTTTACAGGTAAACCATTAATCTCTAATATACTGGTTTTAATGTTCACATTTATTTACAGAAACATGGTGAGGTACTACAAAAAAAAACAAAAGAAAAACAGAATGTAGTAAAGTTGCTCCTGATTACGTAGCTTTTAAATTACCTGACATATTTGATGAGTTAATTGAAATAGGAGACAAAAAATTCATAAAAAATTAAAATTAACTAATATTTACAAAAATAGTTTTTTTTTAAAAAAAAAAAAGAAGACTTTAAATATATATTTAAGATAATTTTACAAATATTTTCTGTAATATGGAGCAGTTTTTGTTTTTATTTTTTTACAAAAAATACAAAAATGTTTTGTAAATTTTAAAGTTTTTCTTTTTTTTTTCTTTTAAATCAAATAGATGGTAAATAAAAACTTACAAATATTTATTTTTTTAGTATCCTTCAGCTTTAGACTCAACCCTATCCAGAAGAGAGGAGGAGCCGGAGCCCCCCCAAATGTGAGAACAGTACTCCATACAAGGGCGAATAAGACCCTTATATATTTGGAGTAACTGCTCAGAAGAAAAAAATTCTCGCAATCTGAACAGAATTCCCAGCTTCTTAGAGGCCGCTTTAGCAACCATTGTGATATGTGGTTTCCAAGACAATTTATTGTTTATGTTAAGACCAAGAATGTTAATGTTATTTACAGGTGAGACGGGAGAGCCATCGAAGAGGATTGGAAAGTTTGGAGGTGTTTTTGAGAGGGAGATGTGAAGAAGTTGAGTTTTTAAAGAGTTGAATTTCACAAGGTTACTATGACCCCACCGGGAAATCCCATCCAGATCAGCAAGAATAGAATCGGAAAGTTGAAGACGAGAAGCAATTCTAGAAGCAAAAGAGGGAGCAGATTTGAAATGAGTAGAAGAATGCAGAGTTGAGTCGTCAGCATAAGAGTGAACAGAGTTAGAAGTGCAGTTGAGAAGATCGTTAATGAAAAGTAAGAATAAGGTTGGAGATAAAACTGAACCTTGAGGAACACCACAGTTGACAGAAAAAGAGGAAGAGGTCGCTCCATCTACAAGTGCCGAAATGGAACGATCTGAGAGAAAACTAGACAAAAGTAAGCAAAGGGAAGGAGGAAACCCAAAGGAAGGGAGCTTGGAGAGCAGTGACGCATGCCATACCCAGTCAAAAGCCTTGGATATGTCAAGCGCCACCACACAAGACTCCCCGAAATCCCTAAGGGCAGAAGACCATAGATCAGTAAGATAGGAAAGTATGTCACCAGTTGACCTCGAGCGTCGAAAGCCATACTGGTGATCAGAGAGAAGGGAATGAGACTCCAAATGATCCAGGAAATGAGAGTTGAGGAGAGTTTCAAAAATTTTAGACAGAACACAAGTGAGAGCTATAGGTCGATAGTTAGAAGGGTCAGAGCGGCTACCTTTTTTCGGGATCGGTTGAACAAATGCACCCTTCTAGCATAGAGAAAAAGTGTTAGTATTAAGGCATTATTGAGTTGTTAGTAGAGCTGAACGAGGACAGGAGCCAACTTGGAAGCACACTCCCTCAGAACACGAGAGGGAATGGCATCCGGGCCACTGGCCTTCCTAACGTTCATAGATTTAATGATCCCACACCCGGTCATGAGTAATTACAGGTAGAGACATGGGATACCTGAGAGGAGGAGAAGGAGGAGGAGGGATGCCAGAATCGAGCAGGGTGGAATTAGATGAAAAAAGGAGGCCGAAGAGATTAGCCTTTTCAGAGGGAGTATTAGCTACAGATCCATCAGAGCGAATAAGAGGAGGAAAGGCAGATTTACAGAAGTTATTAGAGATATTTTTGACAAGAGGCCAGAAATTTTTATCAGTAGGAGAGCCATGGAGGTCAGCGCACTTCCTTTTTATGAAAGTACGCTTAGTCCGTCGAAGAACATCCCTGCAACGATTCCGAGCTGAATGAAAATTAGCAAGAGTGATAGGAGAAGGAGAATTTTTCCACTCACGATAAGCAATGTCTCTCCCGAAGGGCAAGAGAACAGTTGCCATCGAACCATGGATTTTGAGGAGAAAAAGATTTAGTTGAAGATGGAATGAATCTGCTCATCCCATCAAGGATCACGGCCCCTACCTTTTCAGCAGAGACAGAAGCATACCCGGAGACAGAGCAAAACCCACTCCATTGGTAGGAGTGAAAGAGAAGGAGTCGGTAGGAGTTAGATGAGAAAAGGAGGTCGAAGAGATTAGCCTTTTCAGAGGGAGTATTAGCTACAGATCCATCAGAGTGAATAAGAGGAGGAAAGGCAGATTTACAGAAGTTATATATATATATATATATATATATATATATATATATATATATATATATATATATATATATATATATATATATATATATATATATATATATATATATATATATATATATATATATTGGAGGGAAAAGACCATAGAACACTAATTTCCACCAGATTTGGGAAAAAATACTAAAAACCTCTTGAAGTTAAAGGCCAACATGTCCTGATACATAGCATTTGAAAGTGTGCAAGTCAAATGTATATATATATATATATATATATATATATATATATATATATATATATATATATATATATATATATATATATATATATATATATATATATATATATATATATATATATATATATATATATCAAAATGTTTTGTCATTAAAGATTAAAATGTCATAAAAAAAAAATTAAAAGCTAGTTTTATCTTTAGAAAAAACATAACCTTTATTTTTAAAAATGAAAATTAAACTTTAATATTAACTAACATGTTTCAATATACCTGTGCAACAAGTTTAAAATAGCCTGGGAGAACCTTAGTTTTCAAAATTTCTTCATCAACTTTATAGTTCATGATATTACTTGACTCAGCTTTTCTCCAACTTCTTTTGTAAATTTTGTCAAATTCACTATTATCGTCATTTGAATGGTTCACTCCAGTAAACCATATAAAATCCTTCTCATTCAAAATAAAGGTAGGTTCCATAATAAATAGCCTGAAAAAATTTTTGAGGAATTTTATTAAGAGTTTCAAATGGAAAGTTGATATAAGATTTTGCTTAGAAAATAATGATAATGAAATCTAGTTACAATACTGTTCGCAAATAAATCTAAATAAAGTCAAATTATTACTCTCTCTTCCAACTTTATCATCCTTCGACATTTTGCGGATTTATGAGAACTTTATGAGATAGCAAGCATCTCATTCTAGTTAAAAGAATGATAAAAGTGATTAATATAATCAAATAATTGGGCTAGTTTAAAATGAATTTAAATTTCTCTGCCTCTCTAACCATTTATTTTGTAGTGTTAATTTGATGCCAGCCAGAATAGACTGCTAACAAAAAGAAATACATTAAGTAAATATTTACCAAGTATATATATATATATATATATATATATATATATATATATATATATATATATATATATATATATATATATATATATATATATATAATATATATATATATATATATATATATACACAATAATTATACAAAAAAATTTTAAATTTTTGTAATACCAATGATCCTGCAACCTTGTCATAGTATAAACTCATAGGCTATATTGTTAGTTTTAAATTTTTATGTGTAGCTCCAGTCAAACTCACAAATTATAGGTATGTTGTTAATTTCAGCAACCTGGTCTCATACAAAAAATTCCACTACTGTGAACCAGACAATTAGCCCCCCCTCCTTTTTTTTTTGGCATTGCAATGAAAGGGAGGTATTTAATTCTTTGTGGTAATCTTTGTTAGTAGTATTTCATGTTACTATTTGTGTGAAATATATACTGGTTTTCTATTTCTCTTATTGATTAAGAACAGGGCAATTATCTTTGGACAAGCTTAGCTTTAAGAATAATCATGTTTTTGTTTTGGTGTTAAAATTTCATAATAGGTACTTCGTTAATTCATCTAAGCATATATATATATATATATATATATATATATATATATATATATATATATATATATATATATATATATATATATATATATATATATATATATATTATTACAAAATACTTATATATTACTTCTTAGTAGATAAAACTATCTATGGTTTTTCAAAATATCAAAATACACCCTAAAGCCATATATCTTTTTTGGGTGCTTTGTTCTTTTATGCTGATGAAAAAATATTTTGATCAGAAAGATTAGTATTTTATTGCTAATTTTATTATTAATTTAAAAGTAAGTATTTTTTTTACAATTTTTGCGCTTCACCGTGAGTAATTTTTGCATAAGAAAATTTAAAATTAATTTATTTCACTCAAATTCTCGATTTAATGTGAAAGATGTGGGTCGTTGAAAATGAATTGTGGGTATAAGTGTAGATTGTTTCTGACTTTCGATTGTCCAAAAATATCGATAATCGAAAATATCGGAGGCCTAACGTAAATAAACAAGAACTTTGCCGAGAATTAGAGGTCTACGGCCCTATTACACTAGACATACACACAATTATTATTACTTACTTTTCTAGCAGAACCTAATTCGACTTATCATAACCTGAACTACCAAAATTGCTGTAAAAAGAGGCCTAACCTACACAAGAATTTGCCGTAAAAGAGACCTAATGTACACAAGAACGTTTGAACGACAAAATAGCCTAGGGCTAATTATAGGTATAAAAGTATCAATTAAAATAAAATATCGACATAAAAAAATATCAATATAAAAAATATAGAAAGTCAGAAACAATCTACACCTAAGCTTGAACTGTGAATATAATTTCTGTTGGTTTGATAAGAATATTTTAAATGAAACTGATGCAGTGAGATTTTTTCAGAAATACAAAATTGCTGTTGAAAATAAATTATTTTTTTGATTAGGTTAGGTTAGGTTAGGTTAGGTTAGGATAAGTTAAGTTAGGTTGGGTTAGGTTAGGTTAGGTTTAGTTAGGTTACATAAGGTTTAGTTAGATTAGGTTAGGTTGTGTTTTGTTGTTAGCTCACGATTTACATAAAACTATTTTCTCTAGGTTTGTGCCAATTCAGTATCAACTTCTTTGCCAATTGGAGGAGATGACTTCACTTTTCAAATAGATGAGACGTTATTTTCAAAGCGTAAAAATCATAAAGGACGCTATATCTATCTATATATATATATATATATATATATATATATATATATATATATATATATATATATATATATATATATATATATATATATCATTTATTAAATAAATAATAAAAGAAGCTCAAAAATGTTTTACATACATTTCTTTCTATCATCATCATCACCGTTCAAACCGGTAGGCTGGTGCCTGTCGGGTGCTACTCTTCCAAAATCTCTTCATTCTGTCTTGTAGCATTGGTCTCGAGTGTTGTCTCTTTTTACGTAGCCGGCTTGCTAGGCCTGTCGCCACAACCTCCAAATAATGCTGGAGGCACATGGAAAGTCTAGTTGTTAGACTTTATGGTTCTGATGTCATATTGAGTCTTGTTCAAAATAATCAATATTCAAGTTGAAATTTGCAAATATTTAAATTTCTTTGTATTAATTCCAAAACAGTACATCGTATTTTACTATTATTGCTTCGCATGAATTTTTTTTTCCTTATATTTAGCTTAATTAAATTTTAAAATTTATATATAAATTTTATTTTAAAAATTTTTATGTTTATCATTCATAAATTCATCCTGAATATTGATGCTCTTCTTTTCACTCATAACCTTCTTCTCTAAATCAGGTTTCTTCTGTGAGTTTATTTTTTACTCTTCAGATTACCATCTTTCTTCTCTTTTTTCTCCATCTTTCTTCTCTTTCAGTCCTTGGTGTTTTCCTTCTAAAATCTTACTGTTTCTTCTCTTTTTAACACGTCTTACTCTAATGACATCTGAACCATATATATTCTTTCTATCATTAAAAATTATTATTTTCATTTTTAACTTCTAAGTAAAGACATGTAGAAACCTTTCCGATCTAAATATTTTTTCATCATCGTAAAAGAACAAAGGTTTCTTTTTTAGATGGCAACACCAAAATTTTGTTACTGAATATGTTTTAAAATGGTAGTCAACTTTGCTCTTACCACATTCATGAAAAGATTAAAATGTAAAAGTGTATATAAAATTTATATCTCCTTCACACTGATGTAAAATCCTCCAGAACATAATGTATTAACTATTTAAGGCCTTTCTTTTTATGTTGACTGTTATTTAGATATTAGGGAATTAAACTGGGCTCTCAAAATTATATTTAGAACTTAACTTTCAGACAGTCTGCCCTATTATAAATTTTACCTAGTTTAATATTTAATTATCTGTTACAAGGTAAACCTGTTAGGTACTCTTTGGGTTTAAAATTTTACTATTACATACTTTGACATACTTTTAAGGTTCTAATTTATAGTATAAGGAGTTGAAATTTGAATGGCAATTATTCAGTTTGAAAGGATCTTTTATTTTTTAAATACCCACTAATTTAAATATAGCTTTTAACCTTTAAAAGGCACTAGTCCTAAATTAAGTTTAGGAAACCATTAAAGCTATGATTAAGTTTGGCTTTTAAAGCTCTTTATTTTCTGGTGAGTAATTATAGCTTCTTATTGATTTAATTACTTAGATTTATTTACTTTAAAAATTGGACAGAAAGTCACAGTACTGTTTATTTTAGTCTTCAGGGTTTCTATAAATAGTAAATTCCCTTTATATATATATATATATATATATATATATATATATATATATATATATATATATATATATATATATATATATATATATTATATATATATATATATATATATATATGACGAAATATACTAAAAGCTCAAGAAACCTTTTTTCTTTTTATAAAAATAAACAAAAAACTTTGGTAATAAGTGTTGGGCAGCTTAACATTTTTTGGTAATAGTGTCGTAAGCTATTTTTTTTTTTTTTCATAATATATCAAAACAGAGAAGACGAATTGATCTGATATCATTTATTTTTTGGGAAATGAGACGCGGAAAATGATTCTGCACACTAAAACCACTAAAAAATAAAAATGAGTAAATGCAATAACTTCGATCATTAAACAACATACAAGACTTCGACATCATTATTTTTTTGAGGGTGTTGATGGGCTCATGGAGCTTCTATCCCTTGCCCATGGTCCTTTTCAATCAGAAAACAAGTCTCATATTCTTTTAAAGTTCACCAGTGTTTTAGAGTTTAGACTTCAATAGCATTTGCCTCATGGACAGTCAATGATTTGGCTCATAGACTTTAGATTTGGCTTCACACTACCAGGTTGCTGCATCAGCGTCGGAGACGAAATTTAAGAAATGTTATAGCTATTTCGGAGTTTTAAAAAAATAAATAAATAAAAAAATTCTTAATATATTGAAACTACGAAGATGAAATATTGAAATAAAGTAAATTATACATATTCAATTGTGTGCAAAAAACTAGGATGAGTTATTTCCGTTTGTAATCATAAAATATTATAGCGGGCTCAACAACGCAATCAAGCTAAAAATCCCTAAAAAGTTTTAGAGACTTTTCTTGGAACACCGCGTGGTCTTCCTTCTCCCTCCTGCTTCGTTTTGCTAATCACAGCTAGCGTGGACCACGCTTTCGCTTTTTGGGTCCGCCATTTTGGGGGTAGAGACGTACTTCTCTACCATCGCAGATTTCAGCTTAGGGCTCCGAAATTGTTTCCTTGATTTTGTGTTAATAATTTCTTTGGTTGGATAAGAGGTAAGGGAAATTAATTCCTAGAGTAATCAAGATCGTGCAATATTGCAAATGCTATTTTTGAAGCTCTGACTTAAAGTTGTTACCGGTTTTGTTTTTCCTTTTCTGTCCATAGTTCCGTAACACAAATTCCAACTACAAATCACGTTTCCTCGCCCTTCGAACACTAGTGATTGCGCCGCTTTAAAGTTCTACGGTGCCGTTATCTGCCAATTATATTGCTTTAGGTATGTTTAGCAGTCAGTACTAATTCCTTAATAAATTAATTAGAGAACAGCCGGTATTCGTTGTTCCCCACTATATATATATATATATATTATGGTTGGTGGTTGATGGTTGATGTAGGAAAATAATGAAGGCTGGATGGTTTTCTTTATTTTATTACATAAAACATTGACTCTGGATGGTATAACAAGAACAAGATGACCATAACAAAAACAAAAACCCTATCTGGAAAATGATAGGCAAAAATAAATATGTGTCCACATGAATATCACAACACACATCCTTGACACTATCCCACAATAGCATCAAGGATCTGCATTGTGGTTATTCACATGAACCAAATGCAAATATTAAAATATATAAAAATTGCAGAGTAATTTGATATACATATATATATATATATATATACATATATATATATATATATATATATATATATATATATATATATATATATATATATATATATATATATATATATATATATATATATATATATATATATATATATATATATATAATAACAATAATAATAATAATAATAATAATAATAATAATAATAATAATAATCATCATCATTATTATTATTGCAACAACAACCCTACCGCCTGCATTACATAAAACACTAAATATTAAGAAAAAGATATAAAATAGTACCTAGTGTCAGCCTGATAATCCACAGAAAAGGAAGCAGACTTCACTGATGACTGGTATTTATTCTGCAGTGTAATGTTCTAGCAGCACCTTCTGATGTGAAAGGATACCCTGAAGGACACTGTGCAGTGAAGAGAAAAGGATATAAGTAAAAGGAATGCAAACTAAAAACCTTTGCAATTGACAAAACTAACAAAACAAGAAAATAACAACATGACAACTATTGCTATTTTGAACCAAATTCTCACCTGTGCTGGTAAACAAAATATTGCTTGAGTTGCAATATTAGTGATGATGTATGATACACTGTAATGTCTGTACACACAAGTTGATGTTATAAAAGACGAAGTTGATTACAGTATTAACGGCAATATGAAAAATGCACGATGATCACAGAAAAAGGCCTAGTCGAATGATGCTATATTTTCGTGAGTTCCACGGTGCACACTAACCCGCGCGGTGAATTGGTTCTAGTTCCACAGTCAAAATTATTATTTTGTGTAGAGTGAGGAGTCCTGCTACTACAGAACCCCCCACCAAAAATGGCAGCAGTTAAAGACAGAAACGAAGAGGAGGTCGAACAGTTCTGCCACTCTTTGTTCGACGTAGGATAGGAGGACGAGGAGCGGTACCATCAGTCAAAGGAGAGGAAAAACCATGAGAACGTTGTGCAGACGGCGGTGCAGGCGGAGCTGGTGGTGAAGGAGGTGGTGGAGGTGAGTCGGTAGAAGAAGGAGGAGTAGGAAGAGTAGGAGAGGAAGGGCGATCTGGCACAGGTGGTGTTGGAAGCGCGACAGGAATGAGAAGAGGAGACTCTTCAAAATCATCCGGAGGATCCGGGGAAGATTCAAAAAAGGCAGGTTTAAGCCTATCGACAGAGAAAACTTCCGTCCGACAAGGGAGCTGAAGAAGGAAGGTTTTCTCCCGACGACTTAAAACCTTGTAAGGCCCCAAATAACGAGCTTGCAGCGGAGCTCGATGAGCATCGAGGCGGACGAAAACATGTGTACATGTTGCGAGGTCTTTCGGAATGAAAGAGTGTATGCGAGCGTGAGGGCGGGGAACAGAAGGTTTCCACGAAGCAGAACATTGACGGAGGCGAGAGAGATAAGTGTAAGGGTCGGAAGACGCAGGAGAAACCGAAGGGTCAAAGAATTCCCCTGGAAGACGAAGAGGAGAACCGTAAACCAATTCGGCAGAAGTACACTGGAGGTCCTCTTTCATCGCAGAGCGAATCCCGAGGAGTACGAAAGGCAGTGCCTCAGTCCAATGTTCCGAGCGAGGATGAGCGGCCAGAGAAGCCTTGAGTTGCCGATGAAAGCGCTCCACCATACCATTAGCAGCAGGATGGTAAGCAGAAGTTCGAATGCGAGAAGTGCCGAGA
>SEYY01005985.1:7500-30250 GCA_009176605.1 Armadillidium nasatum | reverse complement strand
TGTTTGCAAGTTCGGATTTCTCTTGTCTATTGTTATGGCAATTACTTTATGGGAGAGAATCACGAGCTCTCAATGCGTGTAAACGTTGTTTCCTCGCTCTGAACTCGTAAATGGACTGAAGAGCAGTAAGCCGCAGTATTTTGTCTGCCTGGAAGGACGGCACATGCCCTCGAAGGTGAAGTTCTCAAAAAACAAAACAAAATTATTCATGTGGTGTGAGAGAGCTTCACCAGCTCTTGGAGCGAACGGACATCGTTCACTCTAAACTGGTGGATGGGCCTGTATCCAGTTCCCTCTCAGGCAAAACCAAAAAAATTCATGGGGTGTTCACCAAATCTTAAAAAAAATCTTTAGCTAAAATCTTTTGCTAACTTGACAGACGTACGTTACGCTTAAGCCAAAAATCTGCAATTTTCTGAAAAAATGTATATAATCATTAATTTAAATGAATGTTGGCCATTCCACTTTCCTTATAATTAAATTAATTAAATTATGGTAACAGAAGAGCAAAATTAAGTTTTTGGGTCTAATATTTTTGATGCCCTCCACTTGACATGAAAATATCATATTCTTTATCTCAAGGAAACATATCAGATGATTAAAATATTAGCAGAAGAGTTGCAAGGCCTTGTTATTCCTGCAGGAAATTCTCTCCCCACAAAAATTTATCATTTGTACTGACTTTTTCTTATCTTTGTTATTAAATCCAGTATTAATTCTGGATAAAATAAGATTCACACTAGAACTCAGGAGTGTATCCAAAGATTTACTTTGATAGAGGGTTGGGATGTTCATTTTTTTTTTATCCCTTCATATGTGGGAATCCTTAATAATGAGATAGTAGATGCAGCAGCATTATTGGCATATAAACAACAGGAAATTTGCATTTTTCCATTGGAAAACTGTGAAATTATGACTTTGGCTTAGAGTTCCATGCAGGAGGAAAAAAGAAAGGGGATCTGTAAAAGGCTCCTATTCTATATTGTTTATTACCCATGACAATATCAACCCATAAAGATTCAATTTCCGGAACAATTTTAAATTCTAGTCTCTGAACAGATTGTATCATGTTTTTAATATAAAGGCCAACACCTCACCTTTCCTACCAATGTACTGGTAAAGTTAAAATGAATAACCCTCAATTTCAAATTCTTGTAATGAATCTCCAAATAGGTTTTCATTTACTCACATCTCAGTGCTACAAATAATATCTAATTTTTCATCTGTTATGTACCCTATTAACTCATCTTTCTTATTTCTATGTTTGAGCATTTGTAAAGAAACAATTAATATTCTGTACACTATTTAAGTTTTTATAAATTTGCCCTTAACTCCTATTCTCATTTAATTTCCCAAAATTATATAATTCCATTTTTTCCTGTGTCAGAAAGTTTTATCTGAATACTGTATTTGGGAGTCATCAACTATTAAAATGTCAGTCTGCTTATTTGACCAGACTACATTCCTACTATTACTTGCTTCCAATACTTCTATATCTTCAAAATCATCAAGTATTGGATAAAATCTGTTTTTTGCATTCCACTACCTTGTTATCACTTGGAAGACTCAAGTTAGGTATATTACCATTTTTGACTTCATCCACACTCAAAACTCTCCCTCCACGAAATCTCCCTCCCCCCATCCATCCACCTCAACCTCCTTCCTCCATCTACCTTGGATCTTATCACTCTACCCACACCTAATTCTCATTTATTCTACACATATGCCCAAACCACCATAATACACCCTCCTTTGCTTTACCCATTATTTCCCTCCTCCATCCACATATCCCTTATTCTTTTGTTTCTGATTCTATCTACCCTCCTTAACCCATATATAGCCCTCAATCCCTTCCTCTCAAAAACTTTTAATCTTTTCCTTGTCTGAGCATTCATCCCCTATGTTTCACACCCATACATTACAGATGGTAAACACATGCGCTCAGACATGCTTACCTTTATTTTCTATGGTATTCCCCTCTTCTTTCATACCTTCCTCAATCCTCCCATCACTTTCATTCCCCCCATCACTTCTTTATTTCCCCTTCTATCCCCCTATTTCTTCCACCAGCATTCCCAGATATTTGAACTCTTCTACCTCCTCAAATTTTTCTCCCACTACATTGAGCTCCCCTCATTCCTCTCCTCTTACTGACTCATCTCTGCCCCAATCCTTATCACTTTACTCTTGTTGGGTTTACTCTCAATCCCTTATATGCATATTCCCTTACAAACTCCCTCACCAACATTCTCAACTTTTTTATATATATATATATATATATATATATATATAATATATAATATTATATATATATATATATATATATATATATATATATATATATATATATATATATATATATATATATATATATATATACCTTTTTACCTTTTTTTTTACCTTCTCACCTCCTGTTGAGGCGGCCACACTTCGCTAATGAAGCCTCCCGCCGCAGTAGGTCTTGTCCCGAGATCTTTCAAAGAAGTGATGCCCCAGAAGATTTTGACAGAAGACAGTTGGTGGGACAGTGTAAAAGAAAGTGATTTACGGTCTCCAGGGCCCTTTTGCATCTGGTACAAGTGGAAGATGTTGCCTGGTTTAAATTGAAATTGTGTTTGTAATGTTGTAAGTTTGGGTGGCCCGCATCTCAATCTTGCTAGTATATATATATATATATATATATATATATATATATATATAATATATATATATATATATATATATATATATATATATATATATATATATATATATATATAAATACTGTATATATATATATATATATATATATATATATATATTTATAATATATATATATATATAATATATATATATATATATATATATATATTATATAAAAAAATTGAAAACTAACCCAACAGCCTTGCAGCTTCCATAGCAACTTATGGTAACATAGATAGATAGTTGTATCTGAAAATTCTGCTCTTAATTGGGAATCACATTTGGGCTTGATGGAATGCCCTTGAAGGAAATCTGGGAGCATGTCCACTTAAATTGCCAATTTTCAGAAGAAATATCTGAAAAATCCTTTCCTAATTCGTCCAAATGTTCTGTAATTGGGCTCTTCAATTCATTCTTTACAAACCTCATTTTTGTTTTCACTGGTTAGAATGCCTCCCCTGGAATTCTCATACCTCTCTAGGAGCGATCACCCACCAGATCGAGAATGCCTGCAATAGAAGAAGGAAGAACAGAGAGATATTTAAAAGCCAATATATATAAATTAATCAGCAAAGTAATCTCCAAAAATTTGACAATAAATTTTTGGAAAAATATGCTGATTTTGCTGATGACGATGATGATTTATCATCCCATCATATATATATATATATATATATATATATATATATATATATATATATATATATATATATATATATATATATACTATATATATATATATATATATTGTGAAAATTAATTTTTAGATTTAATGGCTTCCAAAAGAGATCTAAGTAACAATTTAAGACCAAGTAGTTTATGGAATGATTTAAACTTCCTCTCAATATTAAATAGTAGCAGTAACAAAGAAGAAAATCCTGATAAGGATAAATCTAAAGTAAATGATCCTTCTACAGATGGTCAGATTAAAATAGTAAGAAATAAGCATAAACCTAGAATCTCATTAGCAAGAATTAGAAAAATGATAAAAGAAAGCTCTCTAAATGATGAACCTTCAGATGAGGCACTTTTTGTAATTGATAAGGCTGTAGTAAGTTTTTATATATATATATATATATATATATATATATATATATATATATATATATATATATATATATATATATATATATATATATATATATATATTTATCTATTTAATTGTATATTACACTAGGCTATTTTTTTATAGCCATATTTTTGTTTGCACTTTTTTTTGGCTTTTTTTTTTATTTTACAACATGTAGCAATTTTTTATAGCCAATTTTTATTTTTATTTTTATTTTGGCAAATTTTTTTTTGCTGCAATAAACTTATTTTAATTTAAAATATTGTAAGCTTTATTTAAAAAAAAAAAAAATTTAAATTACCTTAAAAATTTTTAGGGAGTCCAAATAATTTAAATATAAATGGAAAGTTTTCACATACGATAAGAGCAAACATACTGAAATAACAAAACTAGGCTCTTAAAATTATAGACTACTATTTTTTTTTATTCGTTTTGTTTTTTTTTATTTGTGTTTTTAATTGTTATAGGAAATTTGTATCACTGATGCAGAAAATTGTGAAGATGGTTTAGAAACAGAATTAAATGACAATGTGGAATCTGCTTTCACTGCTGTAAAAATAGAACACATGTGATGTACAGCTCGCTATCAGAGATGGTTTCAAAGGACAACATATCCATAATGTATGTCAAATTGCTGTGACTGCAAAAACACCAAAAGTTAAGCTATATTATAGGGTAAAGGAGGAAACGTTGGTACTTAGACCAAACAACTTGGTGTGGCAGTACTTACTTAATGAATGAGCACCTTTTAGAACTAAAGAATACATTAATTGACATGGTTAATCCAGACATAACAATGACTGATTTTCAGTGGTGAAAGTAGAAAGGCTTGAAGCAATCCTTCGTCATTTATTCTTAGTGTGTAAAAGATTATAATCAGCTTCTTTTATAAAGAATGGCAAAAACTTATTTTGACATTTTCTGAAATCGGTGGAACAATTGCAGGTGCAATTAGTCAGTAAACAAAAGAGAAAAAATTCTCCTTAATAATGAAGTATTACTTTCTGCAATCTATATTGATCTTATGTACAGGATTATGCTAAATGACGTACAGCTCAGTAGAGGAAAGATAGCATTGATTAATATAGCAATTCGAATTGGAACAATATAATACTTCAAAACAATCAGCAACTCAAAAAGAAGGAAGCAAAAAGTACCAAGCACTTAATCTAGTTAATGAACTTAATGTAAACCAGCCTTCAACTTCATCATCCTCTTTAAATTTTGAGGATGAAGTAGCTTATGAAAAGTTCCTTTGTCTGAAAGTCAAATGGTTTAGGACTTAGGAAAGATAAATAGTAAACAAAAGATTTCCTATTGTTAAATTTAAACGATATATCTCATGCTTTGTCTGTCATGGAGAAAATAGATTGATCATCAAAGCTAAATGTCTTAAAGGCAATTCCACATTACCCAAAAATAATTCAGAATGTTGCTTATGCAGTAACTTCGATGTCAACAACACAAGTTAGTGTGGAACAACTATTTTCAGCCCTTCAAATAATTCAGGTCAGACTTACGAGCCTTAATGAAAGAGGATCTAATTGAAGCCATATTGTTTTTTTTTAAAAAAAACTAAAATGTTGATTTCTTTTTTTCTATATATAAATTGTTTTATAAATTTGGTTGTATTCATTAAAAATAAAAATAAAACAATGGGACTTTGCATTGTGCGAGCAAAGTTGTGCTCAGCTCGAATCTATTATAGAAGAATGAGGTTTTGATTCCCATTGCCGTGGAACTGCATTTGGGCTGATGTTCCTGGGGAAAGGTAATACCTAAATACAATTGTATAAGAATTAGGAACCTTAAGCAAAAGGCGGAGCTGGAGCCACTCAAATCAATGGCTCTTGAGCTAGAGTCTGAGCCAATATCTGACAATTGATCTGAAGCTGGACCTGAAACAGCTCCTCATCCATGTTTCAAACCAATCAATTGCTAAATTCTTCTTTTTTCTTTTGTTACTTTTCTGATTCTCTGAATAATTATCCCCGGGTGTGAAATCAAAAACTTGGTTCTGTTTTAACTTTGCTTTTCTGGTTTTTAATTATTTCTTGTCCTGTTTTATTTTTTATGTTTTTACTGTTTTAGAACAAATATTTTTGTTTAAAATAAATATAATGTGGTGATATTTTGATTATTGATAATGAAGCCTTCCAGAAAAGATTTTAAAAGAAAGTGTTTTATGGTCTCCGGGCCCTTTTGCATCTGGTACAAGTGAAGATGTTGCCTGTTTAAATTAAATTGTGTTTGTAATGTAAGTTTGGGTGGTGCCCGCCATCTCAATCTTGCTATGAATTTGTAGTTCTTGGGAGGTTGTTGGAGTCGGTTTTATTTCGGGAGGGGCTTCTTAAGGATGCTGTTTGGAGGTCTGTTTATCTATATATATAATATAATAAATATATATATATATATATATATATATATATATATATATATATATATATATATATATATATATATATATATATATATATATATATATATATTACAGGTGGACCGGATATCCGCATCAACTGCGGAATCCGATATCCGCAACCGCATCCGCATCCGCGGATAGTAAAAAATATCCTTAGTATTAATATCCTTAAGCCTTTTGAAGAATTAACAAAGACTATAAGTTCAGCTGAATCATGTTTGTCAGATGTGATACCACTTGTTTCAACATTGAAAGTTGTGTTAACAAATGTTATTAAGTCTAAGGGAGTTTCAAGGATGACTGAAACATTAATGAAGGAGATGAACGACAGATTTGAAAACCTGGAAAATGATGATGCTTATACAATTGCAACCTTTTTAGATCCTAGGTACAAAACAAAATTTTTTAAACCACTTGTTTCTCAGAATGTTAAAATCAAATTAGGATGCTTATGCGATGAGATGATAGAAACAGCTAAAATAACGCCTTCAAGAAAAAGGCAAAAGCTCTCAGATACAAAAGAAACAAAATCTGTTAGCTTAAGCATTGCTAAATCAATGAAAGATCTTCTAACTTCCAGCAGCGATGAAGAATCACAGTCAGAAGTGTCAAAGGATACAATATCGATTATTGAAAATTATCTGAAACTCCCACGTTTGAAGGCAGATAAAGACCAACTGGTTTGGTGGAGAGATAATTGCAAAAGTTTCCCTTTTCTTGCTGAGCTGGCAAGGACTTATTTAGCATGTCCTTCAACTAGTGTTGCTAGTGAGCGTCTTTTCAGTGGAGCAGGCCTCATTTACGACGAAAAGCGAACCAAACTTTCACCTGAAAGAGCCCAAAAGCTTTTATTTCTAAAAAATAACTTACCATTATTAACTTCAAATGGAATATGTGAAAGTGAAGTGTGAAGGTAATATGAATTACTGGCTATATATATATATATATATATATATATATATATATATATATATATATATATATATATATATATATATATATATATATATATATATATATATATATATATATATATATATATATATATATATATATATATATATATATTTTTTTCCAAATGGGTGGAGGTTGGGGAAGAGGTTGTGGGGTTTTCAAGAGTTGGGTTCCCCGTCCACACCCTGGTAACATAGATTTTGGATTTTATATTTAAAATTCCAAGAATCTATGGCAAAAAACTCTTGAAAAATTTAACTATCCGCAATTGAATATTAATATCCGCATCCGCGGATAGTAAAAAATTACTAATCCGGTACCTCTAAATATATATAATATATATATTATATATATAATATTATAATTATATATAGTATATATATAATATATAATATATATTATATTATATAATATATATATATATTTATTTTTTTATTTTTTTTTAATTTTATAGGAAATTTGTATCACTGATGCAGAAAATTGTGAAGATGGTTTAGAAACAGAATTAAATGACAATTAAAAAAATTGTGATATGAAATAAAATTTTACTTGTGTAGGAACCAGTTATACAATTTATGAGTATAAGGTTCGTCATTTCATTTTATGACGAACATTTTGTTTTAAAGTTAACCAAAAATAATAATATATATTATATATATATATATATATATATATATATATATATATATATATATATATATATATATATATATATATATATATATATATATATATATATATATATATATATATATATATATATATATATACCGTGGCTCAAATGGTAGAGTGATTGATTCACGTGCTGAGGGCACCAGTTCGATCCCACATGGGGATCCTAGGTATATACTACCTAGAAAAGTTCCTCTCTATTGGGCAATGCCCGTGAGATGTGACTATATATATATATATATATATATATATATATATATATATATATATATATATATATATATATATATATATATATATATATATATATATATATATATATATATATATATATATATATATATATATATATATATATATATATATATATATATATATATATCTTAATTGGTTTTAATGCTATAGTTTTTCATCTCAGGAATATCTATTAATTTATAATATATATAGTATATATATATATATATATATATATATATATATATATATATATATATATATATATATATATATATATATATATATATATATATATATATATATATATATATATATATATATATATATATATATATATATATATATATATATATATATATATATATTAGTGATGGGACGATTAATCGTCATTAGCACAATCAACATATGTTTTCTCAGTCTTTCGTCAATTTTCAGCCGATTAATTTACATATAATTGGGTTACAAATATCTCTGCTCCACCATCTTCTATTGAGATTGAAAGGCTGTTTAGTAGTGGGGCGTAAATATTCACTCCAAGACGGTATCAAATTACCCCAGAAACTGCATCACAATTTAGGAGTTCAAAATTTAAAATACTTGAATTTTGCATGTCTGTCTATGCTCTCACATATTAAGAATTTATAAATTCAATACTACAAGGTATCCCACTCGCTCCTAGTCTCAGATATGCTTTCATAGATATCAAAGTACTGGTCATAAGTTAATAAAATTTATATATGAACATCTTCAATGAGTTCATTTGAATGACGAGGAACTCTGTACTGTCTTTTTTTCAGCAGGATAGCGTCAGTTACCACATGCACAAAGTCAGAATTTACGAAATTGAGTCCTTTGAAAATTGGATGATTTCCAAGAGTTTTGGCTACCAAGGTCTATCGACCTTACCTCTCTGGATTTCTTCCTATGGAGCATGCTGAGAGAGAAAGTGTTTTGTAACAAACCACGTATTCTTAAGCAACCAAAAGGCGACATTCGGAGAGCAATTGACGCTGGGACTCCTTATAAGTTGGTGTCAAGCTTCCATAACATGAAAAATCGCTTTCAGGCATGCATTGACGCTAATGGCGATCATTTCCAGCACTAATGATGTCAGGAATATATATATATATATATATATAATATATATATATATATATATATATATATATATATATATATATATATATATATATATATATATATATATATATATATATATATATATATATATATATATATTTATTTTATTTTTTATTTTACAGGAAATATTTATTGAAAGTTTAGTAAGTGAATCATATGAAAATGTAAAATTAAATAACAAGAGAATTCTCACTCGCAGAGATGTTGATGTGACCATTGAAAATATTGATTCTTTGGGATTTCTAATTGGAGTACTTGACTAATGAAATTCGTATTTTAGAACTTGTTCTGCTCTCAAAAGCAATTACTTTGCCATGACCATGAATAAACTTCTAGTACAGAATATTCTCTTAGAAATATGAACAGATGTGAACATGGAACAATTAAGAATGAGAGGAAGTTTTGAATAACTTTTTTTGAGATGAAGATTAAAGAAGTACTTAACTTAATAAACCTTGTAATTCAGTTTCAAGAAAATGATCAAGTTTGTATTTATATTTTTGTCTTATTTATTTCCTTTGAAGCTTATAGTTCTGTAAGAAAAGTACATATATATATATATATATATATATATATATATATATATATATATATATATATATATATATATATATATATATATATATATATATATATATATATATATATATATATATATATATATATATATATATATATATATATATATATATATATATAATATATTAAAACATAAAAAATACTCATATCTCGTATTCTGAACATATATATATATTTAAAAAGATTTCGCCTTCTGTCATAAGAAGACCTTATCAAAACTAACCAAAAATGGAAGCGCACAACAATCCGAAAATCGAAAAAGCAACCTGAGGCGCGCGTATAAATTACGTAAAACGTCTGGTGAGAGGATTTTTAACAAAGACTTGTAAAGCGATCTAATGAGGAAAAAAAACCTTCCGAAGTATTGAAACTATTAGTTGTAAGTATGAAATATGATTCTATGAGTTGGGTTATTTTTAGAAGAAAAAATCATACTAGAACCATTCCAATCTATATTATGTTGAGAATCTCTGTTTAAATATGGAATTACTGTAATTATCTCTATGTCATTCTTATGCTGAAAGAGTCTAAACTGCAAAGGTTTGATGGTTTTTCCTGTGTAAGGAGAATGGCAAGAACCACATGGAGAAGGGGTATTATTCTGAACAAGAAAACTCGTGATTGTGTTTGGATAAATGAAAACAATTTTAATATCAAACGTAGTTTTAATAAGTAGAAACTTAATAGACAGAATACTTGGCGAGTAAAGGAAAATTAATGTATTTTCAATTGAGAATAGGGGACTATTATGTGGAAGGTTCTATTAATAATTACATCATCATATGTAAAATGTTGCAGAGAAAAATGACATCATCCAGTTATGGCCGATCCGAAAATCTAAGAGCACTGAGAGAGATGGACAAATTAACATTGTGTTTGATGTGGCAGGGATGGTTGGAAAAAGCTTGTTAAAACGATTGACAATTAATTGATCTATGGAAAACTTTATATAGGCTTGTACCTGTTTGCAAAATTTATAAATCTAAAAAAGCTATGACATGATCATTTTGCTCCTCAGAAGTAAACTTAATGGTAGGGGACAAGTTGAAAAAGAAAATCATTAATAAGGAAATCTAAGGGAACTACGGACTTAGTTTCGTAAATACATCGGTACCATCTATGAATATGCGAGAAAAGTAAAAAGGCGGCAAAAACCTATGTTCAAAATATTCAATATATAGGCAAGATGAAAGCAGACTCAAGAAACCCTTCATACTGTTCACCAAAAAATCTGTTTGTTAAAACTGAAAACATTTCTGGTCATGTAGATATGAAAAAGGGTTGTAAAACATTCGTTTCTATGGAAGCCACGCAAAAATTTCAGAATATCATCAATCGGAACATTAGTGAAAAGACTAGTAACGACAAAACTCACAATCTTGTGATTGTGTAGAACAGAAGTTCCCATTTTTGTTATAAATTCTGAGAAATTTTTAATGTGATGTTGAGATTTTGCCCAAAAAAGATAACATCTTGCAAGCCATTTGCCTACCTTGTGAAAGCAATTCCCCCTGGTGAAAGTAATGGGACGAAATACACAAGGATGGATGCCCACTACATCATTTCTATCAAATACCAAGGTAGTAATTTTCTTTAAATTTCGTATTCAAATGATATATAGATAACATTCAATTAGGTTGTACATTGTATACAGTGTTGCGTTATCAGGGAAAATATCAACTATAGTTTGTTTATTTTGAATTTTTACATAGGTTTCTCCACAGGGGATAAAAGGTTTGCCATAGATAAACCTAAGGTAAATTCCTTACAGACCCTACACAAAGCCTGGTAACAAAAATACCAATCACCCTTCGTTTTGTCATAGGAACCTATGGTATTATATTGGTTTTATCATGGGACCTTACTAAAAAAAATTTATGAGATATGTGCTGCGGTATCTTTTGCAAAATATAATAATTAAAAAGGTAAAATAAAATCCAACTTATAAATAATTGTAAACTGAGAAAGTAAATGGCTAAAGATTAATAACAATTAAGCACTACGTAAACAAATTTGAGAAGTCCAGGAATTTTCATTTACAGCCATGAAATTGCCAAAATGTACGTTTTTTTTTTTTTTTTATAAAACGAAAATAACTTCGGAATGCCTACATTTCATTTGGAAGTAGGCTACATTAACTTGGCAAGCTGTGTATTTCCCTAATGATTCTTCGCGCGGTAATGTACAACTTTTTTTTTTTTTTAATTTCAAACTAACGAAATTACAAATTTTATTTTTTATTTTAATTTCAAAACTTTTAGATGAAATTTTTCATTTTCAGAATAGTAATTTTCTTTTTTTATTTTGTAAAGGGCCATCAAAATGAGTTTTTCAATTTATGAAAAAATAAATACTATTTAGTTTGACAAATAAAAAGCAAACCTACAATGAAAGAATTTGCAATATCAGTGAAAAAAATATTTTCAAAAATAATATAAGAATTTTGAAAGGCTGATTATGACCCAGGTTAATAATATCAATCTAAAAAAAATAAATTTATTCCTCTTTAACAAAAATAATCTATAATTAACGTCTTTGTCATTCAACTAATGTCATTCAACTAAATACAATAATTTATAAATTTTGGAAATGGATCTCCTAATTTTTCAAGAATTAATAAATTATTCATAAATTGCACCATCAAGAAAGGCGAGAGAATCTATACTTTCAACGCAGGAATCGAAATCCCTTTTGGAAATTGTCTTTTTCTTGCTTGCAGTCATATTTTGATAAGATTCAACCACAAGGCTCTCGATAAACAGTTCCTGAAATCATTTTAACAAAAATCTAGAATTTGGTACTCCAATATTACTCAACATGAAACAAATTTATATAATTAAAATAAATTTTTATTTTTTTACATTAAAAAAAATTTATATTCATCTTATTGACATGTTAAAAAATAGAGTTAACCTAAAAAATATTTAACGAAAGATCAGACTAAAACTATCATGAAAAAATTAAATTTAGAAATGGGACTATTTTTTTACAAATTCGAACATGGCTTGTGCGATCAGCATCTTTAACGATTTAAGTAGTACCGATATGGCATAGTTTCCACATTTTCCTGAAATACGCCACAGAGAAGTCAAGAGGGGCACCGCCAAAATTCTTCCTACTTGTTCTGGTACACGGTCTTCTCCCTTCATTAACTTCTGTAGAATTTCCGGACACTTATTAATTTCCACTGTTTTAACACCACCTCTCTTCTAAATCTCATCTCTTCTTCTTAACCGAAACACAGGAGTCTGGATGCTCTGATAGCAAACCCTACTCTGTTCCTTACTATCACTATCCTCTACTTTTAGCTACAAGCACATATGTACACAACATTATCTGTTATGTTTCTAATTTGAAGTCCTGGATTTTCTATTTTATGGACTTAAGCTCTCTTGCCAATCTACAACAAGTCAATAGGGAAAAGATATTAGATTTCAGAAACGGAGATTTTAGCAAATTCCGAGCAATGCTCAATGAAATTGACTGGGATAAGGAGTTTAATGGTCAAAATTGTTTCATCATGTGGGAATACTTCAAGCAAATATTGGCTAACATACAGTCTGTGTGTTTTGAAGATAAACCCATTAGGGTGGCAAATAGAAAACCTAATTGGTGGAATAGAGAGATAAAAGAGAAAATCAGTGAAAAGCGTAGATGTTTTAAAATGTTCAAAGGTAGGAGAAGGGGGGAAGATTTGGAACATTATAAGAGAATTAGGAATGAACTTAACCAGTCAATAAGAAGAGCAATGTAGTTTACAAGAGCAAAGAGGTTATAAGCAAACTATATAATAGCTATGTCAGGCCAGCATTAGAGTATTGTGCACAAGTTTGGGCTCCTCATTTAAGAAAAGACATAGATATGCTGGAGAGAGTACAACGTCGAGCAACAAGGATGATTTCTGGCTTTGAAAATAAGAGCTATGAATAGAGGTTGAAGGAGTTAGGAATGTTCTCAGTTGAAAGGAGATTTCTCAGAGGGGATATGATACAAGTTTACAAAATATTTGCATCTGACAGTAATACAGAGATTGAAAAATACTTTATAGTGGACCATGGAAGAGTAACTAGAGGACATAATAAGAAAATTAAAAAGAAGCCATGCCATCTCGATCTAAGAAAATACTGTTTCAGTAATAGAGTTGTTAATTTTTGGAATGACTTGCCACGGAGGTTGTTGACTGTGATTCTCTTGTCAAATTTAAAAAGGGGCTAGATAGATATATGGATGGTTTGGGTATTATATAGAATAATCTGACTAAGCCAAATTGGCGGGTATATATGAATTTTTGGATCAACAGATCAACCTATGACTAAGCCTAACGGCAGTTTTTGTAGTGGGTGATGGTTCATTGAGTATTGCATGTGTAATGGGGTTTAGTTTTTCTTTTATCTATGCATGACTATGCATGAATGAACTGATAACTGGGATGGGATAGACCTAGTCTTTCGTGCATGTATTAGTATTGTTAGTATTTGTTTGGACTGGGACAGTCTCGATAGGCCCTTGTGGCTTCTAACTGTCTCTATTTTCCTATGTAACTAAATCCATATTCCCATTTATCACCTAATTCTACAAATCAAAATTCTTCGACCCCCTGAACTCTAAAACAGAATACATTCTCTCATCTTCTGATTTTAATATTCACCACCGACAATGAATATCTTCTGGGTCTCATGATATAGCTGGTAAACTCGCCTATCAATTTTTTATTCAGAACAACCTTGAACAAGTAGATCAACTCCTTGCCCATACCTCTAACTGCCTTGATAAGACACTTGATCTTTTCTTACGAGTGCTGCGCGGACAGAGTTCTATACCTTAGTGTAAGGGGCGAACCGTATACTACAGGGGATGGACTCCCCTCCCCCCCCCACCTTAGGGAATACTTTTTTAAAAATAATATTCCAGAAAGCTATCCATCTAGTTTTAGGTCCAAAAGATAAAATAGTGTTATTTTAAGTCCTTTAAAGTTTAAACTGTTATTTGCCGGCCAATACACGAGCATGGGACATGAAGTGTACCAGCCAAAAATCAGGGAAAACCAGGGTTTGCCTGCCGGGGTTAACATGGCAGATTATACTTAAGGGGACTCCAATTTCAAATTTTTTTTTTAATTTTCTGCAGATTCTCCCGACATTTTCAGTGTATATAGTTTTATTCCCGGTGAAAAAGTCCATTCTAGTTTTTCTGAGTCCATTAATAGTTAAAAAGTTTTGTTTGGAAATGACCCTTTTTCAAATGAATGGTGGGGCCAAACCACTTTTCGAAACGATCTAAAATTTGGACTGAATATTCAGAATTGTATGGGCTAAAAAAGTTTCTAACAGACTTTTATTCCTAGAGTTATAGAAAAAATGTTAAGCTCAAAACTGACCAAATATAAAAAAAAAAAAAAAAAATTTTTTTTTTTTAAATCCACCTTTTCGGACAAAAAAAAAATTTAGAAAAAAAACTACAACTATAACATTAAAAAAAATTATAAAAAAAAAATATAACATTTTTTATTTTTGGTAGGTGTATAAAAGGATGGGGCTACAAATTCCTCTCTATACTTTATTCGATGCGATGTTAGTTTCGCGATATAGCCTCTCAAAAAAGGTTCATTTTTTACCAAATATCAAAAATTCCCAAAGTTTGAAGGGTATCTCGCTTCAAACAAATAGCATTTAATAATGCACTAAATAAAAGTTGTAGCCCTATCCCTCCTCTAAACAATATCCAAAAATATAAAAATTAGTAGGTAGTGTTTTTTTTAAATAATTTTTTTCTCTGGGAGGGTACGATTTTTGAAAAAAAAAAATTTTCAAGTGCTTATAACTTTTTTTTCTAGACGTGATATCAAAAATCTGTTCCCACTAATGCAAGAAATTGGGACTAAAATTATTCAGTTAAATTTTCAGCTTATGTGGACCAGTGGTTTGACCCCACTATTCATTGACTTTTCAACTTTTGAGTCCAAATAACTTTCAAACCGTTATAGACTCAGAAAAACTTCGGGAAGAAATGCATATACCCTGAAAATTTCAGCTCAATCAATCAAAAAATAAAATAAAAATTCTAAATAAAATATAAGAAAATTATGATTTTTTCTTGTTTTTTCAATATTTTCTTTTGACCGCTCATTTTCTGCTAGTGAATGTTCATCTTTGTGTTTTGATTTTAGATGCCCCCATAAAGATTTGGTTGAGAAATTTTTACTTGGGGCACCCGGAGATCCTCTTCTAATTTCCTGACTGCAGATGTTATATTTAGCCATTTCGAGCCTATTGTGAAACATTGTAAAGTACTCCCATACTGCTGACGCTTATCTTTTGGCCATATTGACTGAAAGTATAAACAAAATAATAATTTTGAAATAATGTAGCTAAATGATACAAGTTTGATACATAGCAATAAAATAACAATGATATGTATAAATACAGGTTATACTGATAATTTTATATCTTACATTTTTTCAAACTTTACCTTAGGATATTACCTAGGTAAACCTGTTGAATCACTATTGTGAATCAGAAAAAAAAAAAAAAAAATTCAAACATTTTTGTACTTTTTTTATTCTTTTATTATACAAAATCTGTAATTTTCTGAAATTTTTTTCGGAGAAAATGCATATAATCATTAATTCAAGTGAATGTTGGCTATTCTACTCCTACCTTATAATTAAATATATCTAATTTTCTTAACCTAAAATTTCAGTGCTTTTGACCTCTTTACAAATTTTAAGCAACCGTGGCCCCAGCCAAATTTGGGAGATCCCAGCCCTGGCAAAATTCCACCCCTGGTCAGTATATATATATATATATATATATATATATATATATATATATATATATATATATATATATATATATATATATATATATATATATATATATATATATATATATATATATATATATATATATATATATATATATATATATATATATATATATATATATATATATATATATATATATATATACTCAACGAAATATTTGGAACAGGAAAAATTAAATGTTAATGAATTAAATGCTGAATATAGAAATGATTTTGATAGTCAAATTTATTATAAATTATGATGAAAAAATTTACTACAGATAGCAAATTAAGATTGAATACAAAAAAAAAAAAAAAAACTTACAGTTGCTTTAGCTATCAAGAATACTGAATCTTGGCTTGCTATTCCAAGTGATGGATCTGCTTTCATAATCTTCTTAATTCGAGCTATGGGTAAACGTAAAAAACCACTTCCCTTCTCAACTTCCACTGAATCAACATCAACTTCAGTTTCGTTACTTCCTAATTGGCTCTGGCCTGAAGATTCTTCCAAGTTATTATTTTCCTTGTTTGTAGAACGAGTTTCATCGTTTTCACTCATACTAGAAGTTTTGGATAACTCTGCCATTTCAAGTTTATTAATAGGATCTGAAATATTTTACACAAGATTGGAAAAAATAATTTTTTTAAAAAATTTAAAAAAAAAAAAAAGTTTTCCTAATAAACCCAATAAAATATTATTTTGGTTTACATAGTTTTTAATTTAGTCATGCATCAGAGCTCAGGCTCCAGAAAGGCTGGAGATCAAGCATTTTTACAACTCATCATCTCAGGCCAGAGACCACCTCACTCTGGCTCCCATCCTAAGTTTTTGTAGCCTTCATTACTTTTAAATAATAAAATTTAACTTTAGCCTTCATTACTTTTAAATAATAAAATTTAACTTTATTACCTTGCAGGAAAGAAAGAAAAATAATAAAAAATTTGTATATATAACATTTTCTTAAAAGAAAGAAAAAATCTTTCTTATAATTTATATTCTTTGGGACTAGAACAAGAACAATGGCAAGAAACTGATATTACCAATTCATAAATTTTAATGATACAAAATGTAACTTAGAAATTAAGATGAAACCTTTGAAAACTAAAATTAAAATAGCTGTAGGATGTGAAAAACATTCACTATATATATATATATATATATATATATATATATATATATATATATATATATATATATATATATATATATATATATATATATATATATGAGAGAGAGAGAGAGAATATAAGGGAAAATTTTATCACCACACCTCATGGGTCAGGGGGTACAGGAGGATGAGCCCCCTGTAGTGATGGTATATAAAACTTTTATTTATTTATATTGCTTTTCTCTCTCTCTCTCTCTCTCTCTCTCTCTAATATAATATATATTATAATATATATATATATATATATATATATATATATATATATATATATATATATATATATATGTAAAGGTGGAGATTGTTTCTGAGTTTCGATTGTTAAAAAATATCGAAAATCGAAAATATCGGAGAAGCCTATCGTAAACAAGAGAGTTGTCAGAGGTACGAGGTACTATTATTAGACATAGACACAATTATTATTACTTACTTTTCTAGCAGAACCTAATTCGACTTATCATAACCTGAACTACCGAAATTGCCGTAAAAAGAGGCCTAACCTACACAAGAATTTGCCGTAAAAGAGACCTAACGTACACAAGAACGTTTGCACGACATAGTAGCCTAGGGCTAATTATAGGCAGGAAAATATCGATTATAATAAAATATCGACATAAAAAAATATCGATATAAAAAATATCGAAACTCAGAAACAATCTCCACCTAAGCCATATATATATATATATATATATATATATATATATATATTATATATATATATATATATATATATATATATATATATATATATATATATATATAAAAAAAAAAAAATTTTTTTTTTTTTGGGGGGGGGATAGTAAAAAAATAGAATAGCAACCATTAGTCTGTATGGCAACCTATTAACAAGAAAGCATTGACAACCTTTAAAGGACTACATCATTGTGCGATATTAAAAGATCTTTTAATATCGTACTGAAAAAAATAATTTTAATTAGTTTTAAATGTTTTTAATTTTTTTTCTTACAAAATCATTTATTGTTCATCAATTACCACAAAAAAAAAATAAAATAAAATAAATCAAAATGAGGCTTCAGTATGTTTTTGAACCCAGATCAAGAACCAGAAGTAAGTGGGCTCTATCTCAACTGTGCATTTTCCAACCTAGGTTAATTAAACATGATTTGCTTCCCACTGGTATAAAACCTGATTTTTTTATAACATCATTTTCAATCCAGCATTGGGTTGAATAATTTTGGTTTAGAACATAAAACTGGCCAAATTTTAAGAAAACCTTTGAAATTATACAAAAATAAAGTAGGAAATAATAATCTTTTACATCAAATAAACCTAGAAAATGATCACAGGCTATGATATAATAACATAACCAACAAAACATCTGGATTATCCTAAAAGAAAAATGTAGGTAATATTTTTAAATAGAAATCAGAACCAATTGAAGGCGAATGTAAAACTGCCTTCTGTAAGAACTAGTATTGATTTACTAATAATACAAATTTAGATTTGTGAGAGTATTTTAGGATTCACAAAGCTTAAATGAAGTTGAAAGTTTTTAAATATCTTAGTTTCTGTATTTTGATAATTTTTTAGTTTATGGTAAGAAAGGAGTATCTCTTATCCTATAACCTCTACTAACATAAATCAATGCAGGTCATAAGCCCAGTAGGCAAGGAAAAAAACTAAAAACTCCCTTCAATATAAATACATGTTTTATCAGCCTCCATAACCCCATACCATGTGGTGATGAAATTGAAAAATTATTCAAACTAATTTTTTTTTTTTTTTAGAAGTAAGTGGGCTTTATCTCAACTGTGCATTTTCCAACCTAGGTTAATTAAACATGATTTGCTCCCCACTGGTATAAAACCTGATTTTTTTTTATAACATCATTTTCAATCCAGCATTGGGTTGAATAATTTTGGTTTAGAACATAAAACTGGCCAAATTTTAAGAAAACCTTTGAAATTATACAAAAATAAAGTAGGAAATAATAATCTTTTACATCAAATAAACCTAGAAAATGATCACAGGCTATGATATAATAACATAACCAACAAAACATCTGGATTATCCTAAAAGAAAAATGTAGGTAATATTTTTAAATAGAAATCAGAACCAATTGAAGGCGAATGTAAAACTGCCTTCTGTAAGAGCTAGTGTTGGTTTACTAATAATACAAATTTAGATTTGTGAGAGTATTTTAGGATTCACAAAGCTTAAATGAAGTTGAAAGTTTTTAAATATCTTTAGTTTCTGTATTTTGATAATTTTTTAGTTTATGGTAAGAAAGGAGTATCTCTTATCCTATAACCTCTACTAACATAAATCAATGCAGGTCATAAGCCCAGTAGGCAAGGAAAAAAACTAAAAACTCCCTTCAATATAAATACATGTTTTATCAGCCTCCATAACCCCATACCAAACTTTGCCCATACCATGTGGTGATGAAATGGAAAAATTATTCAATACTAATTTTTTTTTTTTTCTACACGGTTTCATTAGGACCCTTAATTGATTTGGGTTAGGTTTGTGTTCGAATAGATGTTATAATATAAAAGATATTCATTTCCTACAATAAACTAAACAATTATTTATATTTCTTCATTACAACTTTGATAAAAATAAAAATGAAAGACTTATAACATATTTTAGCATATATTGTTCATTATCCAAAGAATCACAAAGCTTAAAAACTTATCAAACGTCCCGCTCTTTTTCCTGACCATTGATCATTCCATGCAAAGCCCAGTGTTGCCAGATGCCATATATCAAATATAGCTACATAATTCTAAATACTTCCCTTCACTACTCTACCAAAGTTTACCCTATAAAAAATTATGGTAAACTTTGACTCTACCGAGTTCAAGTTTGTTAATTTATTAAAAATTTCTTGGGTTTTGCTTATGAGTTTTTTAAGTTTTAAAAAGTTTTGCATATGAAATTTTGCACATTTTTTTTTTTTTTTTTTTTTGTATAGGAGCAAAGGCAATTAATTACTTGCTTGTTTGTTTTTTCTTGCTCTCCTAATCTAGTCTAGAGGCCTGATATACTTTGATTTTAGCTACAAACTTTTCCTTCAAAGACTTATTTAAAAAAAAAAACATACATACATTTGGGCTAGATTGCCTAAGTGACAAGACTCTCACATCAAAAAAAAAAGGAGGGGCTGCGATCAGTCCAAAATTCCTCTACAACTCCCTTTTTCTTTTAGCCAGACCTTTTTGTTGCTTGACCGATCTGTCCCAAACATCCAGGAAGGCTGCATGAAGACTATGTATTAAAATTTATCGTCAGATGGTTTTTTGATATTTATCTCTAAAAAAAATAAAAAATAATTAAAAAAAATAATAATAATAAAAAAAAAGTTGAGAAAAAAAATATTCCGTAAAAAAAATGATTTTGGTTACAACAATCAAAAAATCACCACATTAAGTTTTTTGATATAGACTTCCTGCAGTGTTCCTGAAAGTTTGAGTTAGATCGGTCTCAAGTTATTAGACCTCGCATCGAATAAAGTGAAGGCCTGTGGACCTCCAAAAAGACTGATTCCACAGAAATTTTAAAGGACTGAGAAAATGCGCATCTCACCCAATAATGAACATTTCACAAATTTGATGATAGTACCTTTAAGAATAATAAAAAATAATTAAAAATATTAAAAATGTTTACAAATGTCCGAAACTGACTGCCATTATCGACCACATAGACTTTCAATGGTTCATTAAAGATGGCAAAATTAGTTTTCTTGTGTTTAAGAAGAAAAACAAAAAAGGCATAAATCACGAAACATTCTTTAAAAAAATCAACAACTGTAAATAGAAACGTTTACAGAACCATATAGACTCTACATGCCTAATTTAAAAGTTCCTTTTTACTGAAGGTTAAAAAAAAGTTAAATTATGATTTTTATTTTTACGAGTTCAACTTTTATTCCATTCTTCTCTTTTGTGCTATATTATCATTATAATTTCCTATTTGCTATGGAAAATGGAAGAAATTTCACAGAATACTTATGTAGCTCCAGCGTTTGCTTGGTATGTGGTTTCAGCATGACTGGGCCCATCTCTTCGATGCAGGTGAATCGGTATTGATGGTCAGACTACGTGGCCGACCAGGTCCCAAGACCTCAACCTTTGTAACTTTTATTTATAGGGTCATCTAAAGCAGCTGGTGTATGTGGAGTAAATTACCGACAGGCAATATTTATTGCAGAGCGTCGAGTAAGGCGCAACACGTATTAGGAAGACAGTTGTTGGTCAGTATTGTCTCAAATGCGAGTATGTATCCAGATCGAGGGGTTTACGTTTTGAACACCTGTTCACTTCCTCCTATGTTACCTGATACGTAATAAACTATGATGTATGGTGTTTTTTTTCAATCCCAAACTGTCACCTCGATATCACGAAAACGAGCTACTTACGGCCCTATAATTTATTAGGTTTAATTTCATTATTATGATGTTACCTTCCATCTGTCGAGGTTTGTCAACTTCAGTGTTAATCACACCATATACGGGGTGTTTTGAACATAAATGTAAAGCCTGAAAGGGGTGAGTGAGAATGTCGTTTGGAGCCATTATTGATCATATATGTCAAATTCAAAATTCATCACAGTTTGGATAATGACATATATATTATATGGTCATAATGGTTCAGAAGCACCTCCTCTTATACCTATTTCAGTCTTCACATCGATGTTTAAACGCTCAGTTATCTGTAAAACAGATCAGTGACAGCTAACAACATAACTGTATTCTTTGATTAGGCTTATACTTAATTTAAAAAAAAAATAATTGTACTCCTATTATGCATAAACATATGTAAATAGGAAAAAAATATTCTAATAGTTTTGCCTCTTCAAAATTTGTTCTGGCTAAGGGCCTGATATGGTAGAATATTAAAGGAAGGTAGTTGCAGTATTATAATAACTTTTAGCTAAATTTTGTTAGCTATTACGGATTTGATCTGAAAAAAAAAATTGGGATCAGTTTTAAATGAAATAGTGATCTTGGACTTACCATATGAATTTTGTTTCAAATATGTTAGTCTTTGAAGGGTTCTTGATTAT
>SEYY01005985.1:0-2500 GCA_009176605.1 Armadillidium nasatum | reverse complement strand
TGGGAACCGCTGCTCTAAACGATGATTAACTCCAAAGTTTGATAAGATTTTATTTTGAGGTCTAAAAATAGGTCATGAAATATGGAAAAAAGAGAAAATTAAATTTTGAAATCTCTTTGACCATACATAACATTGAAACTAGTGTAAATAAGAACCTCCGTCGGATAGATCTTTTACCTTGTGATCAATTTGTTCTGTTTTTCTTTTTCTAAACGATAATCAACTCTAAAGATGGTACATTTTTCTTTAAAAAATAAGTTAAAAAGAAAAAAAAAAACATTCACTAAAAACTAAAATTCTATCATTTTAATTTTCATGTCAAAATTTCAAAATCCTCGTTAATTTATGCAAGTGTCTTTTATAACTGCCATGTAAAATATTAAAACATGTGCATTCTAGTTTAATGAAAAAAGCGTAGACTTCCGTAGGTGCGTAGTAAAGTGAGTTAGAAGAAATAAACATATTCTTTAAAAACTAAAAATTTCACCGACTGGACTTGGAGCTCTGATCTTTTCACTTTCATATTTAGTCTTTTTATAGTTCTATAGAAGTGATATAATGAAAATTCCGAGAAATTTCCCCTATGGGTTGGAAATTTCTTCTTAGAATTAAAAAAAAAGTAATGTCCAATGTGGTAAATCTTTGTTAATACTGACTTTGCAACTGTAATAAATAAGTAACTACTGTGTTTTTAGCTCTGATCTTTTCCCCATTATATTAGTCTTTTATAGCTCCATAGAGAAGATTCCATGAAAGTTCCGAGAAATTTCCTTTTGGGTTAGAAAATTTGCCCTTAAATAAAAAATAAAAGTAATGTCATATTTGGTAAATCATTAATTTTTCTAATTTGCAATTGTAATAAATAGGTAACTGCTGAGTTCGAAGCTTTGTTTTTTAACCATTAGATTGGTCTTTTATAATTTTATAGACATGATTTTCATGAAAATTCCGAGACATTTCCCTTTGGGTTCGAAAATTTTTCCTTAATTTAAAAACAAATGTAGTCAAATTTCTTTAAAAAAAAAAAAAAAATTAAAAAAAAAAAAAAATTGTGCAATATTTTTAAAAAAAATTCAAATATTTAAAGTTCAATTAATCAAAAAAATATTGAAACGACTCAGAAAATGTAAAACCATCATCTTATTCACATTACCATAAGGATTACAAATTATATAAAACACTAATGCACGCACATCATATTTTAGCTTTCACACTCATTTTAATTTTAAAGTAATAATATTATTAAAAATTTCAAAATTTAAAAATTAAAAATTTCGTCTCTCTCTCTCTCTCTCTCTCTCTCTCTCTCTCTCTCTCTCTTATATATATATATATATATATATATATATATATATATATATATATATATATATATATATATATATATATATATATATATTATATATATATATATATATATATATACAGTGGCGGCTCGTCATTATGGGCTCCGGGGCTGCAGCCCCTCCAAATTAAAAATACCAGGCGTAGGATGTTGATATAAATATGAAATTTTTGTCAGAGAAAAGTGATTTAAATTCATTTTTTAACAACTTAATACATAAAAAGTATAAATCATTAAAGAAAATAAGAAGTAAATGCATTTGGCAACTTCAAATTTTTGGGTATGATATTATTTTTCAAGCATTGCCATTATTTAAAAAATGGGCTGTAAAATTTCAAGCCCTAATAAGACAGATATAGCAACCACGGTAATATGTAGCAACTTACGACAGTTGTTTAAAGTCTCATCTCGAGGGAGGTTGTTTTTTTAATTGTGGAAGAAAAATTACAAGTTTTATGTTGTTTTTTTTTTTCTTGTTTCGATATAATATATATATATATATATAATATATAATATATATATAATATATATATATATATATATATATATATATATATATATATATATATATATATATATATATATATATATATATATATATATATATATATATAACATTATGCCAGATGCACTTCTACATACTTAAATATTACAAAAACTATTAAAAGTACATTAAAAAGGCTAACATTTTTGTAATCCTTGCAGAATTTTAAGTAAGAATAATTGGGAATGGAAAAAAAAAATCTTATAATAATTTTAATACGTACGTAATAATTGTTTTTTATGTTGAAAGACGTACGTTTGGCAAGTCTGTTTCTGTGAGATAAATTTTTCCAATTTTGAAGGAAGATAAATTTAGCGATTGAGTAAGAATAGTGTAAAAAATGTGAAATTTATATAATTTGGTGTAATATGACAGTATGCTTTTAAAACATTATTTATATGAAAGCAATTACAACTCCGATGACAACGTCTGAAGCAGAGAGATTGTTTCTCGACTTTGAATAGAATAAAAACTATTAAATGTAGTACCATGTATTAGCGATGTTTTCAATAGAGAGCGAAATGGTGTAAAATACCAGATTTCAATGAAAAAATAATTGAAAACTTTTCGACATCTAAAATTCAAAGAACTAATCTTATTTTTAAATAATA
>SEYY01005984.1:115000-125000 GCA_009176605.1 Armadillidium nasatum | reverse complement strand
ACTCAATGAGCTCTATTCAAGGAGGGGGTGTTAAAGCAATAAAAAAAATAAAACAACCCACAAGCCCCCACCTAACCCAAATTTCGTAGGTGAGCACAGACGTGGGCTTTAAAGTAATTGAGATTAAATAAAGAACAAGAAGATGGGAGAGAATTCCATAAAACAGAGGTGGCTGGAAAGAAGGAGGCACCACAGCGAACAAGCTCAATTTTGTCTGCACAAAATTCATGTGCAGACAATTCAACCCCTGCGCTACGAGGATGCAGTAAAGGTGGAGGTATGCGAGTGGACAGTTCCCTCGAGCATTTGCCGCTGTAGTACCTATAGATGCTGCAACTCCCTATGCTTTCCAGTTACTTATACACTCATTACAGAACACTAATAAGAGTCTTTTCATACCTATTTTATTATAAAGATTAACCTATCACTTGAAAGTCTTTTCGATTTTACTGTTATTTATAATTTTCTGTTAAAAGAAAAAAAGAGTATCTACTGTTCAAGCTTCCACCACCTTTCCTATGCATAAAAGTAATTCTACATTGAAGGTTTTAAAAAGGAGAAAAATCAATATTTGAGGCTATTTCTGACAAATATTGCAAAGCAAAATAGCTATAACGGAATCAGTAAAACTTATTTAAAGAGGGAATGAAAGACAATGATAATAATAATTCACCCAAGAATGAAAGGAAATAAGAATGAGCTTCTCATCTTGGAATTTCCAGCAAAAGTTCCCTTTTGTTAACAAATCTACTTCGAGTTATTTCCGTAAAAACAAGTAACATTATTTCTTGCATGCTGGTTTAATTCCTTTCAAATTATTTTTGTTATAATTATTATTATTATTATTATTTTGAAATACTACTACTTTTCGTGGATAAAATCCAAATCAAGAAGATTTTATGCTCAATATCTCTTTAATTAATCTATGTCAATGTCTCTCTATTAATTTGCTCTTAAAATTAAATTTCCCCGTAAAAGCTCAACGAATTGAAGCCCTCTTCATACTCACACTAAAAAAAAGAAATCTAAATCCTGACCGTAAAAGAACTCCATTATTTTAATATAAAAAATTCAAGAACAGAGACTTGTGAATAGTTTTTAATTAACATGTTTGCAAGTAATGGTGACTGTGTTTTATCCCTGGGTTTACAATGCTTTACAAACAAGTTGGTGTCTAAGCTAAAAGTGTAAAAGAAGCTCCTCTAAATTAAAATGATTGCAAAAATATTCCGATCTGCAGTAATTTTTTCGCATCCTTTCCAACATTTCACAAGGGTTCGATTTAATTAATAAATTAATTGATTAAGTAATTAATGATAATAATAATAATAATAATAATAATAATAATAATAATAATAATAATAATAATAATAATAATAATGCCTTTTTTATTTTCTTAATTAATGCCAAGTGTCCACAATTGTACATAAATGATAAGAAAAATACAACGGTTTTGGATACCGTCGAAAGATAGTAAAAATAATCCCATAAGATTCCCATAACAAACCAGAAATAGATGTCACATCCTTAATCACATCACATTATAGTAAGCCAGATATTCGTATTCGTATTGATGTGAAGCATCCGCAAAAGATGGACATTAACATGAATACTTCCAACGTAAATAGAATTAAAATCATTTTTATATAGTTAAAATTTTGAGACTGAAGTTGGTGTGGTGTGAATATGGTTGAATTTGGAGTAAAATTCAGACCAAAATCATTTATAGCTCTCTGGAACCGGAGAAGTGGGTTTGGAGGGGGGGGGGTAATGGGGAGAATGAGAATATTTCCATTTCCATACAAATGATTATACCCCTTGACCCCAAACTGTAGATTAATAAATATCTATTTTTATTAGCATACTACCAAACTTGAAAAAGGTCAATAAACGAGCAAAATAAATAAAAAATAAATATAAATAATTTAATAAATAAACAAAAAATAAATAAATAAGTGAATGAACAAAGGCAATCTCTATAAATTTTAAACCTCTTGTTTATCAGTTTTATTAGTGTTGAAACCTCTTTGAACATGCAATGAAAAAAGAAAAAAAAATACTTAAAATTAAATAACTAACGTAATAATATAAAAAATAAAATAATATATATATATATAATATATATATATATATATATATATATATATATATATATATATATATATATATATATATATATATATATATATATATATATATATATATATATATATATATATATATATATATATATATATATATATATATATATATATATATATATCTATATATATATATATATATATATATATATATATATATATATATATATATATATATATATATATATTTATGAGTGTGTGTGTATGTTTTTTTGTGTGTGTGTTTGTGTATATATATTTAAATACTCATGGATGGATATTTATTTATGCTATTATCAGATGTGCATTATTTATTTAACTGTCATTATTATTATTATTATTATTATTATTATTATTATTATTATTATTATTATTATTATTATTATTATTATTATTATTATATTATTATTATTATTATTATTATTATTATTATTATTATTATTATTATTATTATTATTATTATTTTTATTTTTATTTTTATTTTTATTATTATTATTATTATTATTATTATTATTATTATTATTATTATTATTTTTATTATTATTATTATTATGAAAGGAATTAGCACTGGAAAGACGAGGCCTAACTTAAAATTACGACTTTCAACAATTACTCAAATTGCAATTTATTATTTCCACGCCCTCAACTATATTTGAAGCATCCAAGTAAATAAACTTCTTTAATAAGCATATTATTAAATCTGACACTTCAAGGGGAGAGAGAGAGAGAGAGAGAGAGAGAGAGAGAGAGAGAGAGAGAGAGAGAGAGAGAGAGAGAGAGAGTTTGCAAAACTTGTTTTAGACAAAAAGTCGTCTAGACCATATGGTACAACTGAAGGGATTTTTATTTGCGGGGGAGAGGGAGGGATGGAGTAAGTGGGAGGATCATTTGCGTTACTGACAAGGTACTACTTCCTAATGGGAGTATTTGCCCCTACAATAGATTCCACAGGGTCCAAATGTGGACACAAAAAAGGGCGTGGATGGAAAAGAAAATAAGAATGATCTCTGATGACGAAATGGATCAAAATTAAAAAAGAAAATAAGAAAGAAAGAAAGAAAGAAAGAAGAAGAAGAAGATGAAGAAGAAGAAGAAGAAGAAGAAGAAGAAGAAGAAGAAGAAGAAGAAGAAGAAGAATGAAGAAGAAAACGAAAACATGAAGAAGGGAACAATGAAGAAAATAAAAAGGAGAAGAAGAAGAAGAAGAAGAAGAAGAAGAAGAAGAAGAAGAAGAAAGAAGAAGAAGAAGAAGAAAAGAAGAAGAAGAAGAAGAAGAAGAAGAAGAAGAAGAAGAAGAAGAAGAAGAAGAAGAAGAAGAAGAATGATGAAGAAAACGAAAAGATGAAGAAGGGAACAATGAAGAAAATAAAAAGGAGAAGAAGAAGAAGAAGAAGAAGAAGAAAAAGAAGAAATAAAGATGAAGAGAAGATGAAGAAGAAGGAAACAATTAAGAAAAAAAGAGGAAAAGAAGAAGAACGACAACAAGAAGAACACAGCAACAACTATCAAATAAATAATAAAATACGATTAAATGATTGAACGAAAGAAATAAAAATTCTCTCTCTCTCTCTCTCTCTCTCTCTCTCTCTCTCTCTCTCTCTCTCTCTCTCTCTCTCTCTCTCTCTCTCTCTCATTTTATCCTCCGTAAACGTAACTGAGAAATCTAACTCAATCTTGCAAAGCTCTTTTGTAGACATTTGAAGTAAGTTTGCGATGCAAGAAGTCGCAAACTTGTCACACCTCTGCAGTGTTATTATACTATTATTATTATTATTATTATTATTGTTATTATTATTATTATTATTATTATTATTATTATTATTATTATTATTATTATTATTATTATTATCATTATTATTTTCATTATTATAAATTATTATTATCATTATTAGTGATAAACTTTTTTTTTTATTAACATTAATTTGAATTTTATTTTTATTAATGTGATAAACTATTATTATTATTATATTATTATTATTATTATTATTATTATTATTATTATTATTATTATTAGTGGTACAATGAAGTGGTTTGGCATCTTAATTAAGTGATTAAGTTTATTAAAAGTGGATAATAAAGTAATTTTAATGAATTTTTTTTTTTATTTTTTTTTACAATCATTTAAAAAAAAATTAATTTAAATATTTCCAAATTCGGAATTAATTATAATTTAAAAAGGAATTTTAATTATTAGAGAAACTCCGATATTATAATTTTGTTTACATTAAATGTTAAAATAAATTGTTTTAGTATTTAAAATGAATGTTTAAATGTAATTCACATAAATTCAAGCGCGCGTGCATTACACACACACACACACACACACACACACACACATATATATATATTATATATATATATATATATATATATATATATATATATATATATATATATATATATATATATATAATATATATATATATATATATATATATATATATATATATATATACCGTGGCTCGAACGGTACGGTGACTGACTCTTGAGGGACGATTCGATCCCGCTTGCGGAACTTTGGTATAATCTACCTAGGAAAGTTCCACTCCTCAGATAGGGCAATGCCAGTGAGATATGTGAACTTTATATATATATATATATATATATATATATATATATATATATATATATATATATATATATATATATATATATATATATATATATATATATATATATATATATATATATATATAAGAAAAACGTAGACTTTTTTCGATATCACGTGAAGATTTGTCTGGAAAGAAAGTTGTTGAATGTGCATAGATTAGAGGAAGGAAGGGTGTTCACACTTTACCAATTAATAGAGCACCTGAAAATATAAACACAAATGTTACGTTTGATGCATTTATGATGGATCGAGAAAAGATGGTGTTGTGTAAATAGAATTATCACGCTAGCTCTCCTCAAAGGAAGAAGTCTTCCACTAAAGAAATAAAAAGGTCATTCTCTGTTGTATTAGAGAGATTACAAGGCAAATGAAACAACGGTTTGGAAGTTAGAAAGAGATTTGAGAGTGTCATTGATAGTGAGGGAACTGATAGGATGAAAAGCTTTCTATGAGCAATGAAGTTAGCAATTAGCCTTACTCTCCAAATTACAGTTGGACAAATATAAAGTCATTGCTGAACATTGGAAAGAGTGTTGACGATAAAGGTCAACCTGGTAACATCAGACATCCACTTCTGGGTATTTGACTGACTTTCAAAAAGAAATAAACACTATAAGGTGGAGCTTTAAGCTTAATCCTCTAAATGATGAGATAAAAGGTTATTACTGAACATTAGAAAGAGTATTGAGGACAAAACAAAACTCTCATTAATATCATTATTAATTTATTTAAAGAATGAACGGTGTGAGGCTACAACAATTCCTACTGAGCGATCGGAAAGGAAATGATTTCAATAAATAGACACATAAGAAGAAATGAAAATTTGTAAATTAAAGCTTTGTGTCATATTCTATTAAAAGCGTATATATATATATATATATATATATATATATATATATATATATATATATATATATATATATATATATATATATATATATATATATATATATATATATATATATATATATATATATATATATACGGGTTGGACAAAAATATGAAAACAACTGAAAGAAAGAATGCTGAAATATTGCAAGCGTCCACTAGCAGAAATCGAAGATGGCGCTATAGGTGTTCATGTGTCATGTGTGATAGGTAACCTATGATGACGTCGGTATTAAGTTTCAGTTGCCTTGTGCAAAATATTCTGTACTGGAACATGTGATGGATGTCTGAGCTTACAGAGTTGTCGTTAACGTCCGCCAAGAAGATGCTTTTGTGAGCAAAGTGGCTTTGTTATTTGATATATCGCGAGGCACAGTATCCAAGACTTGAGAGCATTTGTGTTTCCTGAAAAACAGCATCTGATAAACAACAAACTGAGTGACAGAGAGAAACGAACAATAAGAAAGAAAGTGACGAAAAATAAGAAAACATCATCTGCAAAAGTTACTTTTGAGTTAAATACCTCTCTTGCAAACAATGTTATCACAAAAATAGTGAGGAGGAAGTCCAAAGGCTGTATATTCATGGGCCTGCTGCAATCACCAAACTTCTTGTGAAGGACTTGAAAGACATAAAGAGGAGAGATTGGTGTAACACTCATAAGGACAGAACTGCTGATCAATGGAAGATAGTTATTTGTCAAACGAATCTACCTTTACACTATTCCCAACCTCTGACTGCGTTTACGTGTGGGAAACACCATTGCAGGCCTATGACCAGGATTGTCTTATTCACAAGTTAAGCATAGAGAAGGCACAATAATGGTTTGGACATCATGGTTTTCTCCAGGTCCCATTATCCCAATGCAAGATAAAGTAACTGTCAGAGATTATGCACGTATTTTCTGCTTGTGGTGGCACTATTTATGAAGATGATTGGGTTACCATTCATACAGCTCATGTTATTCAGTCATGGCTTGATGAGAATGCAGACGAGGTTTCACTTCTTCAATGACACCCACAATCGCCAAAACTTAGTATCAATGAGCTCTGTGGTCAATATACGGAAAGGAGCTCGGGATCGATATCTACCACCATAGAATCTCTACTGGAACCTGGTCTAGTTTTGCATGAGGAATGGAATAACATACCATTATGCACCATCCAGAACTTTTATTTGTCCATTTCCTGAAGAATTCAATTGGTTATAAATGCGATAGGCAATCAAAAATAAATTCATGCATTTATCAAGTGTTTCCATATTTTTGTCCAACACTTGTAAATATATATATATATATATACTATATATATATATATATATATATATATATATATATACATATATATATATATATATATATATATATATATATATATATATATATATATATATATATATATATATATATATATATATATATATATATATATATATATATATATAATATATATATATATATATATATATATATATATATATATATATATATATATATATATATATATATATATATATATATATATATATATATATATATATATATATATATAGCGCAAGGTCTGATTGCCGTTTTATTATCAATAATTATAGATGCCTCCTAAAACTATCTTCTTACTTTAATAATAACAATAATAATAATAATAATAATAATAATAATAATAATAATAATACTAATAATAATAATAATAATAATAAAAATATTTTTTCCTTCTTTTTTTTAGAGTTTGTTTGCCTCACTGATTGCTTTTAATTTTGGTAAAATAATTAGTTAAAAAATCCAATTAAGAATTATTTTAAATAAATAATAAAAGTAGCAGTGAGCAGACACAACCCCACACTCGTCCTCAATATTTTGTGGCCCATTTTTTTTTGGCTCTTTTGTCCTATGTCGATTTTGCGGCCCCGAGAAAACAATTATTAAAGAAGAAACGTACGAGACCAATAAATAAATAAATAAATAAAGAAATAAATAAATATATAAATAAATACAAGAAAAAAAAAGAAAATAAATATTTTTAAAAAATAAATTTTAAATAAAAAAAAAATACTTGAAAAAAAAAAACATAAATAAAAAGATAAAATAAATAAATAAATAAAAAAAAATACCAAAACACATTCATTGTGAAACCAAAATTGTTACGAAAATTAAAAATTAAAATAAAAAAAAAGAACAAATAAAAAGTCATAAAAACAAATAAATAATTAATTAGTTATAACAAATTATAAATTTTGTTTAAATTATTTTTATTTTAAAATTATGAAGGTGTTTCTTCAATACAAAAAGTTATTTATTTTTTGTTTTATAATAATGATTCAAGATACCGCGCAATGGAGGACAGACAGAAGTAAGTTCATTTTTTAATGTTTATTTATATTATTAATGAAATTTTGTATTCATATATGTATGTATGTATGTACGTACATGTAAGTATGTATATATATATATATATATATATATATATATATATATATATATATATATATATATATATATATATATATATATATATATATATATATATATATATATATATATATATATATATATATATATATATATATATATATATATATATATATATATATATATATATATATATATATATATATATATATATATATATATATATATATATATATATATATATATATATATATATATATATATATATATATATGTTCATCGATAAGTAACAGGAAATGGCTGATACTATATTTATTCTTTGAGTTTACTAAAACGGAGAGATAATCCTTAATTAATTAAATTCAAGCATTTAAATTCAATTTAGGAAAAGAATTTTTATTCCTAAGAACAATTACACTAGAGATTATATATATATATATATATATATATATATATATATATATATATATATATATATATATATATATATATATATATATATATATATATATATATATATATATATATATATATATATATATATATATATATATATATATATATATATATATATATATATATATATATATATATATATATATATATATATATATATATATATATATATATATATATATATATATATATATATATATATATATATATATATATATATATATATATATATATATATATAATAATATATTAAATTAAATGAGTTTCGATAAAATTATATCTCAAAATCTATACAGGAACAATAAATCTTTCAAGATAATGTACTTTCGACTTTTAATGGAAAATAAAACCTTAACAGTAAGAATTTAATTAAAATTTAAAAACATGAATTTGAAAATCGACGACAGGATCGGATCATGTGAGGAGAACTACAGGCAAGGATGACAGGACCAGCCACTTGGCCTTCTGCTTGCTCTGCCAAGGGCTTGTAACAACTCCAGAATCAGCATTAGAAACCATAGCTCAAAGAAGCGCAATCTTCTGGAGAGGTTTATAAAAGAGTGTTTAGAGGTTAGTTGAAAAACGATTCTGGTCTTACTGAAAGGGTGAAAACCCTACCTGTGAGTTTGCATAAGACTCATGGACCGGCATTGAGACCAACGAGCCGAAAAACATGATCTTTTAAGGGGCTGTGGGAGAGCAGATGGAGGAAAATGCTGGTTCCACATGACAGGGTGAAAACCCTTCCTGAGAGAGGATGTAGATGTAGATGAAGATATATATATATATATATATATATATATATATATATATATATATATATATATATATATATATATATATATATATATATATATATATATATATATATATATATATATATATATATATATATATATATATATATATATATATATATATATATATATATATATATATATATATATATATATATATATATATATATATATATATATATAATATATATATATATATATATATATATTATTTTTTTGTTTTTTATATTATAAAAATGAAAAATTCAACTCCATTAATCAATCAATTGAGTTTTGTGAGACCATATACAATTGTTTTTGTAGATTGCTCAATATTCAATTTTGCAGACATTGCGATGAAAACAATTTCGTTTGTTGTATTTCAAGCATGTCTAAGGTTTCATATTTAGAAAGTTGTTTCCTTTTGAAATCCCAATTTACAAGAATGGTTGGGGAAAAGATAAGCTTAGAAAGTCTGATTGATCGAAAAAAGAAAATAAATCGACTACTTATTCAGTCAAAACTACTTAAGTCCATTTTCAACTTCTCAAACTATTGTAATGACAAGAATAGGTTTGAGTATAGATATTTGTATCCCTGTCGTATCTATAACGCAGGACAGAATATTCCGAATTTTTTTCATCCTTTTTTCAACAAATATAAAGTATTTTGATCTGTAAAATCTTTAATTAAGGTAATTTTTTACATAAGCTGAGAACCAACGATATATTTGAGAGTTTTAATT
>SEYY01005984.1:102500-107500 GCA_009176605.1 Armadillidium nasatum | reverse complement strand
AATAATAATAATAATAATAATATTATTATTATTATTATATATATATTATTATTATTATTATATTATTATTATTATTATTATTATTTTTATATTATATGAAAAGTTTGTGAAATACACGTACCCTAAAACATAAGAGCTTTTTTAATATATAATCCTATTTCTATTTACAATCTTTACCATTCTTTTTCTAACAATATTCTTTACTATTATAATTGTTTCATGGCACACACACACTCACATTGACTCCGTAGAGAGGTATGTTGGTGTTTAGCCGATTATGGACTTAACACCGTCATTGATGAACCTCCTTTTAAGATATAGGTTGTTTAGTCGCTTAAGAAACTAGGCCCATTCTTATAAAAATCTATAAAGCGTTCCACCGCTCTACCACACTGCCCCTCAGAAGCACAGTATAACATAGCATCAGCGGAACACACAATGTTTTCTAGCTCTTACTTATACATACCCTAAAACATAAGAACTTGTTTAATACATTGTACTGTTTGTATTTAACATCTTTATTCTTTTCTTCACCATTTTCTTAACTTTTTTATCTGTCTCACAACTGTATGTCTACCTATCACACACATACATTTGATGTTTCCATAGTAACGATTTTTTTTCATAATTATGGTTTAACCCTTTTTACCCTTTTCTTCCAGTTACTTATTTCTTTTTTTTACTGTTTTCCTCACTAATTTCATTATTATAATTATTATTATTATTATTATTATTATTATTATTATTATTATTATTATTATTATTATTATTATTATTATTATTATTATTATTATTATTATTTATTATTATTATTATTCATTATTATTATTATTATTATTATTATTATTATTATTATTATTATTATTATTATTATTATTATTATTATTATTATTATTATTATTATTATTATTATTATTATTATTATTATTATTATTATTATTATTATTATTATTATTATTATAAACAGACCTTGTGAAATATACGTTCCTGAAATATAAGAGCTTGTTCAATGTATCAATCCTATTTCTATTTACATTTCTCTTCGTCACCATTTCCTTTACTTTTTTACATGTCTCACAATTCTGTTTCTAACCATTACACATACCTATACCCAAACGCATTTGATGTTTCCATAGTAATTACTTTTATTTTCATTATCATAGTTCTCCAGTTATTACACTCTTATTCCAATTATTATATACTGTTAAGAAACCTTGTTAAACACACGAACAAACATACACGCCCACATACACACAAACGCGCACGCACACACTTTTGATGTTGCAGTTGTAACGGTTTTTATTTTCATTATCATAGTTCTCCAGTTATAACACTCTTATTCCAATTATTATTATTATTATTATTATTATTATTATTATTATTATTATTATTATTATTATTATTATTATTATTATTATTATTATTATTATTATTATTATTATTATTATTATTATTATTATTATTATTATTATTATTATATACTGTAAAGAAATCTTGTTAAACACACGAGCAAACATACACGCCAACATACACACAATCACGCACACCCACTTTTGATGTTGCAGTAGTAACGGTTTTTATTTTATTTATCATGGTTCTCCTCTTATTACGCTCTTTATTACGATTCCTATAATATTTATAGGGTTGTGACGTCATATGAGCGACGAAGTAGACCTGTTACTGCTTATGTGAATTCCTATATCTAAAATGGATGAACTTTTGCTAAAAAAATTTTGAAAGGGTTTAATTAAAAATAATTTTTTTATATAAAAGTTACCCCCAACACCAAATTGCAAAAGTCAAATACAGGTAAATAGCACCATTATTACTTTCTAGAGGATTTTACATTTTTTCGTGAACTTCTTCATGCATTCTGGAAAGTTATGTTTTGCTCTATTTCCTATGTAAGCTGGTGCTGTAGTCAATATTTTTGCATGGTTATTTTATTTCAATCATGTGTTACAGCATATAAGCGTTGTGAATGATAAACATTAACTTCTTTTCTAAAAGATTAACGTGTAAATTTTTTTTAATCATAATGAAACAAGATCTAACGAAAAATCTCGTATGACTTCAAGAATCAAACAGGAAAAGAAGAGCTATTCAATTAGAAGAACATTCACTGGAAAACAACAGCAGAATACCACTCAAACCCACAATTGTTGGTCGCTATCTGTTCCTTGGAGCATCTATCAAAGGTAGAAAAGAACGTGGAAAGGAAACCTTGAAAACAATAATAAGTTTATGGCAAAAGAAATTAAATTTCTCACATTTTTCGATTCAAGTCTTTCGAGTAAACCTTGTTAAAGTGATGAACACCTACGATGAATGTTTAAAACGAGGAAATATGATCAATTGCTTGAAGTGTTTTACATCACAAAATATCTATCAAATTAACACTAATCAAAATTAATACCTTTTTTACTACTTTTCAACCAAACTTCATTACAGAAACACGAGGTCGTAAAAAGTCATATATATATATATATATATATATATATATATATATATATATATATATATATATATATATATATATATATATATATATATATATATATATATATATATATATATATATATATATATATATATATATATATATATATATATATATATATATATATATATATATATATATATATATATATTATATATATATATATATATATATATATATATATATATATATAAAATATACATCTGTGAAATATATAATTTTAGAAATATTTCACCAATAATTTACAAAATAAAAATAATATATATATATATATATATATATATATATATATATATATATATATATATATATATATATATATATATATATATATATATATATATATATATATATATATATATATATATATATATTATAATTTTTTATCTCTTTGCTTTTAAATCCCTCACCTTCTTATCTAATCCCTCATTCTTATTCCCTCAATTTTCATTCCCAATAGAAGCCCCAAACCCTCCCCCCCCCCCCCCTCCCCCCCCCCCCCCCCCCTCCTCTCAGATTCCTTGCAATGATGACCTTTCGCATAATATAAAATACTCACCTGCTACCTACGTCATTTTAATAATAATAATAATAATAAAAATAATTATAATAATAATATAATAATATAATATAATAATAATAATAATAATAATAATAATAATAATAATAATAATAATAATAATAATAATAATAATAATAATAATAATAATAATAATAATATAATAATAATAATAATAATAATAATAATAATAATAATAATAATAATAATAATAATAATAATAATAATAATTATAATATTTACAATAATAATAATAAGAAGAAGAATTTTAATTCCAATAATAATAGAAGCAATGGGAATAAAGTAATAATAATGGTAAAATAGTAAAAAATAATAATAATAGCAAAAAATAAAAATAATAATAATAATAATAATAATAATAATAATAATAATAATAATAATAATAATAATAATAATAATAGTAAGGTATATATAAAAAGGAAACGACAAGTACTAAAAATGCAAATATTCCAAATGTTATTATGTTTCTGAAGACTTGAACAATCCCATTATTCTGAGTTCCTGCATTGCTTACATTCATTTACTTTATAGGTATATATATATATATATATATATATATATATATATATATATATATATATATATATATATATATATATATATATATATATATATATATATATATATATATATATATATATATCCATCCTCCAATTCCCCATTTGACTTAGTGTTTGAAAAAGGTCACCTTCAAACCGATATTTCGATTTCACTTTATATGCCTATAGGGTGCGAATCAAAATATTTCAGAAGTATTATTTTCAAACTTGAATGATGTTTCGATAGTATATATTACCATTTGTAGCATTTAACAGTTTATTTCTTTAGCCCATCATACATAATTAACAATAAATTCGTAAGTACAAACGTACATGTAATAATAATAATAATAATAATAATAATAATAATAATAATAATAATAATAATAATAATAATAATAATAATAATAAAAAATTACTTAAACATTCAACAGGTACGTATATATGCATAAAGAAAAAGATTATTATCTTAATATAGAATTATTAGCTTTTGTTAAAGCAAAATAAATCTAAGCTAAAATTACTACTTTTTACAGACGTTAGTAAGATCTTGAATGCATTTGATTGCCCGTCCTTCACAATGATTTGTTCTGGAAATGTCCATCTTGATGGTTCTTGATTTCAAAAATTTTTTCACAGAGTTTAATGCTCTTTTATGAACCTGCAAAAGCTTTATAGCTTCTGATAATATTCTGCATTGTACATTTGGTTAGTATATCAATGGTCAGCCCATCTGTTAGAGATGAATCTACAAATTATGACTAGTGACTAGCCAGGCTCTTAAAAGAGCTCGTATTGCGCAAGAATTCATTCTTTCATTTTATAATTTAGCTATTTTCTGGAACTTCACTTTAGGAAATCTTCAGTTTCTTCGTAAAAGCTAAAAGCTTGAGTTAAATGAACTAGGAATTTCATATCGTCTCGCCATCCTTGTTTCTTTAATCTCTTCCTTACCATCACTGAAAGTCATCTTGAGCTTTCCGTAGTTCTTTACAACTCCAGGGATAAATTGATATTCCAAATTAGACTATGTGTTATTGCCTCAAAGTTCGCAATCCGTTACTAGGCAAATCAATCTGTCAAAAATATACATTGATAACCAATAAATTGCGGTTTTTAAAGTTCCTTATGCACAAACACTTTGACAATCCCATTTTCTCTTCCAGGGTTCACATTCGTAGTGTGCTCAGCAACATAAACTGTATTCATCGAGAACAGCTGTTATTCCTGTGACAACAGTATCCTCTTTTCCATTTGGTAGATTTAGTGCCTAATAATTTCCCTTCTTTCATTCTTCAAAATTATCACCTGATATTCTTAACCATAAATACGTTTACCATCAAAATGCGATCACTTACTTTCTAACTGTAGTATTTTCTTC
>SEYY01005984.1:90000-95000 GCA_009176605.1 Armadillidium nasatum | reverse complement strand
AAGTGAATGACGGTGTGAGGGGAGTGATTATTGCTGTGAGGGATAAAAAGATAGATAGCTTGTGAAAATGTTTTGGGTACATATATTGTAGAGGAATATGAGGCTTATAAAGATAAAAAGAGGATTGTTAAAAGGGAGGTAAGAAGAGAGAAAGAAAGAACAGATGTAAATGGGGTAATAAGATAGTGGAGGGATTTAGAGAACGGAATAAGGTGTTTTAGAAGGAGGTGAATAAGGCAGGGAATAAAGGGGAGGTGAGGGAGAGGGGATAAAGAGTATAGACGAATAAATAAGACAGGAAGAAAATGAGGCAGGCTGTGATGAGGGATGGGGAGGGATTATGGGTGTGTTTGAGAAGGACTCCTGATAGAAGAAATAAATAAAGCTTTGAGGAAAGTAAAAGAGGTAATTCGACGGTTTTGGATGGAATAATTGGAACGATGCTGCTGGAAGGAGGGGTGGGTGTGGTAGAATGGATGGTAAAATTATTTAATTTATGTTTGCATCGGGTGTGGTACCTCAAGACTGGAAGAATGCATGTGTGGTTCCTCTGTTTAAATTTAAGGGGGATAAATTTGAGTATGGGAGTTATAGGGGAATAAGTTTACTTAGCGTAGTGGAGAAAGTGTATGGAAGAATTTTATTGAATAGGGTAGGGATGGATGGGTTGATAGGAGAGGAACAGGAGAGTTTCAGAGAAGGAAGGGGTTGTATGGATCAGGCTTTTATATTAAGAATGATTGAGGAGAAAAGTAGAGAGAAAAGAAAGGATTTGTTCTGTAATTCATGGACTTAAAAAAAGCTTACCATAGGGTAAATAGGAATAAACTTTGGGAGGTCCTGAGTGAATATGAAATTGAGAGAAAGGTACGGGAAGGTATAAGAGCATTTTATAGGAATAGTAGAACATGTGTGAGAGTAAACAGAATGGAGACTGAGATTTTTAGGTAAATAATGTTCTAAGACAGCTTTGTGTAATGTCTCCGGTGTTATTTAATTTATTTATTGACAAAGTGGTGTGAAAGATGGATAGGATAGGAAAAGGGGTGGAAATGAGGGAGCAACACGGTATGTGGGATGCAAATATATTGATGTATGTGGATGATATGATACTTTTGGCTGAGACACAGGAAAATTTGAAAGTATTGGTGGATGAGTTTGTAGAGGGTTGTGATGACTTGAGCTTAAGAGTAAATGCTGGTAAAAATAAAGTGTTGTGGATAAAAAATGGGGAGGGAGAGGAGTAGGCTGTGGATTAGGTTAGGTTAGGGAGAGATTGAAGCGAATTTCTTTATTTAAGTATCTGGGAGTGATTTTTGGAGATTGAGACGTTAGCATGGGTGATGAAGTTGGGCATAGAATAAGAGAAGGGGAGAAGGTGTCTGGTGGTTTGAGGGATGTTTAGAAAAGAGGAATGTTACCTAGGAAAGTAAAGGTGAGAATTTTTGAGGGTTGTTGTATACCGGTGGTTATGTATGAGCATAGTATGAAGGTTGAAAACAAGAAAGAAAAAAAATGGAAGTTTTCGAAATGAAAATGCTGAGGGCAGTTTGGGGTGTTGGTAGAAGTGATAGAGTAAGGAATGCTGAATAAAGGAAATGTGTGGAAGGAGCAAGAGTATGGTTGAGAGAGCGGAACAGGTATGCTGAAATGGTTTGGACATGTTTGCAGGATGAATGAAAAGAGAATGGTTAAAAAGGTATTTATTTCAGAAGTGGAGGGTGTAAGAGATAGGGGAGACCGAGGGGAAGTTGGATGAGTAATGTCAGGGAGCTGTTAAGGGATAGAGGAAAGCATTGGGAGTAGGGTGTGCGGTTGACAGAGGATAGGAATGAATGGAAAAGATTGGTGAAGGGGTGAGTGTTTGAATGGATGTGGCCTGATGAAGACACCACTCCACGATTGTTGGAAAGGTTGAAGTATATATATATATATATATATATATATATATATATATATATATATATATATATATATATATATATATATATATATATATATATATATATATATATATATATATATATAATATATATATAATTTTGTTTTTTTTTTTTTATTTTATTAACTTTATTGCGTTTCTTATTACTTTAAAATAAAAAATAAAAAAAATATATTGACTGAAATTTTTATGCATAAAAAAATTAGGGAAGGTTCGGTTTCATAGTTCTTTTATCAGATCTACCTTTGCCTCCTTCCTGCTGAGGTCTCATTCTTAATTTTTATTTATTTATTTATTTATTTTTTCATACATATTCGAATTAAGAAAGAAAGAGACCCTTTCTTGCTCTCCTAGACTGTGATTCAGGATTTCTTAAAATGAAGATATTTTTTAGTTTTCTAAAATCATTTAAGCGCTCTGTTAAACACTCGTAAATTAGGATCTTTTTTATCAATTTTGTACTCATTATGATCATATCTTATGAGACCCCTGGTACAAATACTTTCTGCCAAATTCTTACTTATCTTTTACCATGAAGCAACTTCAAAAAAATGTATTTATAATTATGAAACCTTGTTTTTAATTAACTCACCGATTACCTTCTCCACACTTTCATTATTCTCCTTCTTTTGCTACTCATCTTTTTCTATTAACTTTTTTTTTCTTTCATACATTCTTTCTTTGAGTCTAATCTTCTCTTCTAATGCTTCACTTGATATTCATTCGTTTCCTTTGTATCTTAATCAGTTTGACAAGTGTCACTTCCTATCACATTTTATTGTCTTTACATTTTTTTTCAAAATATGATAATCTCAATTCTATCCTCCCACTCAAATGAATTTTATTGTCTTTTGAATTCTTTATTCCTAAGGTTCTTCACCCTAAATATTTTATCGCAGCATTTTTTTCCATAACGCTTTCACTATCACGTGTTCGAATCCCTTTTGTTTGAGTCCTTTTTATACTTTTCTCGGGAATTTTTTAATGTAGAAAATTTTAGTAATTTTAACTAGACAAAAGCACTTGCTAAAAAAAAAAAAAGGTTAAGGAGGGTTGATAGAATCAGAAATGAAAGGATAAGAGAGATGTGTGAATGGAGGAGAGTAATAGTGAGCAGAACTGAGGACTGTGTATTAAGGTTATTCGTCATATGTGTGGGATGAAGGAGGATAGAGTGGTGTGTAGAGGTATGAGATCCTAGGTGGAGAGAAGAAAGAGAAGGGAAGGCCAAAGTGAAGATGGATGAATGAGGTGAAGAAGATTTTGAAGGGGAGAGGGAGTGTGGACGAGGATGAGAGAGTTGTGGAGGATAGAGTAAGGTGGAAGGGAGTGGCGATGCGGAGAATAGGAGATAGAGTGTGGGTGTGCTTATATGAGGGAATTGTGATAGGCAGCATTCTATGAAAGTGGAAAAGGTGAACAGTATATATATATATATATATATATATATATATATATATATATATATATATATATATATATATATATATATATATATATATATATATATATATATATATATATATATATATATATATATATATATATATATATATATATATATATATATATTTTAATAAATGATAAACAAATATTAATAAAAATTTATTAAGACTAGTAATTTAAGATCTTTAAAATAATAAGCAAGACAATAACAATAAAAATAGTAAATACAAATAAATAAAATCATAAATATGCGTGTGTTCATGCCAGCTTTTTATACGTCTTGTTAACTGTTTAAGTGTTGTTCATTCATTGTTTCTATCGCATGACTTGCTGTTGCAAAACCTGTTAATTGCCACTACAATAAAGTTAACACTGACTCACATTGATGTAACTTTCTATTTCTAGTCTCTTCAAAATGTCTGTTGTAAAGTTTTTTAGCACTTTTATATTACAAGGTAAATATATCATCAAGACTTCAGTAATTTATATATGAAAGTTTGTTAAAATCACTTAGTATCGTTATGAGAAAAAGAATGTTTAAACACAGAATGAAGTTATGAGAAAGCTTGTTAGGCTTTGGTTGGAATTTTATTATTTAAGTGGTATGTTCCCAAACAAAATCGTATTATATGCTTCAATGAGTCCGATTCCTTGGTATAAAATTGAACCTAAATTATTTTATAAAGATATTTATGAAAATTTATGGTTAAATTAACATTACATTGTAAGAATTATTGATATTAATGGAAATTTATGCCAGTATAAAAAGCATTTATCTATCTAAATTGAAACGGAATCAGCAAGTGATGAAGGTTATATACAATACTGTTATCAGTTCGGAGCCTTTATCAACAATAACTCCTTCCTCCCTCCTATTATGCAGCCCCTTTTAATTAACCTTACTGTTTTTATAAAATAAAACTAATATTTTTATTTTACGTAAACATAACAATAGAAGATACCAAAAACTGGTGAAAGACAAAGCAAAACATTTAATTTACCATCCAAATTATTCATAAAAAAAAAAATGAAAACTCCGTAAGGTCCTAAAACAAACAAACAAATAAAAAGAAACATGAAATCAAAGCAAAAATATTAAAAAGAAGAAGAAGAAGAAGAAGAAGAAGAAGAAGAAGAAGAAGAAGAAGAAGAAGAAGAAGAAGAAGAAGAAGGAAAAAACCCTTAAAACTGATTCACAGAAGTTAAATCATATTTTTATTAATATCAATAAAAATATGATGACAAGAAGCTAAAAACAAATTATTTTGCTTTAGACGCGCTTCCAAGGACAGAGACACGATGCTGCTTCTAAGAAAACATCATATAAAACATTATTATTATTATTATTATTATTATTATTATTATTATTATTATTATTATTACTATTATTATTATCATTATTATATTATTATGATTATTATTATTATTATTATTATTATTATTATTATTATTATTATTATTATTATTATTATTATTATTATTATTATTATTATTATTATTATTATTATTATTATTATTATTATTATTATTATTATTATTATTATTATTATTATTATTATTATTATTATTATATTATTATTATTATTATTATTATTATTATTATTATTATTAT
>SEYY01005984.1:77500-80000 GCA_009176605.1 Armadillidium nasatum | reverse complement strand
AATGCCGAAGAGCGGAGAACAAACAGTCAGAGAGAGAGAGAAGAAATAGAAGATCACCAGTAGAGTGTTTCTTGCGAAAGCCATACTGGCGGTCAGAGATAAAATTATAAGAGTTGAGACATTTCCAAATCTTCCTGTTAAGGATAGATTCGGAAATTTTAGATAGAACGGAAGTCAAAGAAATGGGACGGTAGTTGGAGGGTTGAGAGAGATCCCCCTTCTTCAACACAGGCTGAATGAGCGCACGTTTCCAGCAAGAAAGGAAGGTTGAAAGACAAAGACGAAATAGTTTACCAAGGCAGGGTGCAAGCTCGGAAGCACAAGTTTTGAGAACCACAGGAGGAATACCATCGGGACCATACGCCTTCTTAGTATTAAGCCCAGAGAGAGCAGAAATGACGTCTTTAGAAGAAATTCTAATATTAGGCATAAATAAGTTGGAGGGGGTTGAAATGAGGAGGTATAGCTCCGGAATCGTCTTAGGATGAATTAGGAGCAAAAGTTTGAGCGAAGAATTCAGCTTCAGAAGAAGGTAAAATAGCAGTTATGCCGTCGGAAGATACTAAAAGAGGGAAAGAGGAAGAAGCAAAGTTAGAGTTGACATTTTTTTGCAAAATATCAGAAAGAACGTGAAGAAGAATAATCAGAAAGATTATTTAATTTTTTACGTAGAAAAGAGTTTTTAGTGTTACGAAGGATAGATTTTGCACGATTCAGGGATGAAATATACGTTACGTGAATTTCTGGAGTTTGAAGACGATGGTAATCCCTGAAGGCAACATCCCTGCGGCGGAGGTAGCTCGAGAACAAGCAGAGTTTAACCAAGGTTTGTTAGGTTTAGTAGAATTGAAAGAAAAAGGATTGTACACCTCCATGCCAGAGAGAGAATCACCTCGGTAATGCGTTCAGTACACTCTGAGTGACCCCTCCCACGGAAGCAATGATTATTCCACGGGAAATCAAAGAAATACAACCGCAAGTCCATCCAGCTTGCTGCACCGAAATGCAGCAAACGTTTCCTTTCAACACAAGGGGGTCTTTCCTGCGGAAGACTTGAAGAGATAGAAAAGGATACAGAGATAAGGTGATCGGAGGAACCCAGAGGAGGAAAGAGTTTAACAGGATAAGGAAAAGGATTAGAAGTTAGAAAAAGGTCTAGAATGTTGGGTTCATCTCCAAAACGATCAGGGATAAGAGTAAGGAGCTGTAGCATCTGCTCAAGGTCGTTTTGGATAGCGAAATGTAATGCACGTTCACCAGCTGAATTTTGAGAACTAGAAGAAAGCCTTTGGTGGTGGTGAACAATGAAATCATCTAATATGATGATTTCAGGGAAAGAAGAAGGGGAGAGAATGTGCTCCATTTTAGAGTTTAAATAGTCGAAGAATTTAAGATAATCAGTAGAATAAACAGAATAAATGAATTTAGTTGTAGAATGGCAAGAGAGCCTGAGCCATAAGGTGGAAAATTCGAAAGACTCCAAATTAGAGACACGAGAACAAACGACATCGTTGAGCACGTATCCACAACAACTGCCTTTGGCTGAAAATCGAGGATAGAGACAGTAGGAGGAAACAGAATAGGGTTTGCTATCAGAACGCTCAAACGTCTAAGTTTCGGTCAAGAATAGGAGGCGAGGTCTAGAAGTAGAAAGGTGATGTTCATGAAAGTGGAAATTGGAGTGTAGACCTCGAACGTTGCAGAAATTAATGAAAAAAATAGACCGTGAATCAGGACAAGCCTGCTGCAGAGTCTTTGTGGCACCAACCCCATCACCGGAGCCACCAACTCTCAAGTGGTGATGGGGAAGAGGTGGATAAGGAGCTATTTTTGGAAGCCTTCCCCCAGGACTTTCTCCGAGGCCACTGTTGTTTACTCCATTATTAATTTTTTTTCTATTAAAAAGGGTGTGTGTATGTATTAGTGTTTTATGTTTGTGAAGGAGAGCCTACTCCGTGTATAAGAAGGTGGAGATGAGTGCGAAAGGGAGCGAACCATTAGGCACCAGGATGAGAAGGGAAATACCCTTAACATCCCATATACCCAATGAGGGGTAATCTCATCGCTTCTGAAGAGCTACTTCCCTCCCTCGTATATATATATATATATATATATATATATATATATATATATATATATATATATATATATATATATATATATATATATATATATATATATATATATATATATATATATATATATATATATATATATATATATATATATATATATATATATATATATATATATATATATATATATATATATATATAATATATATATATATATATATATATATATATATATATATATATATATATATATATATATATATATATATATATATATATATATATATATATATATATATATATATATATATATATATATATATATATATATATATATATATATATATTATTTATATACATCACACCGTATCCCGCATAATGCAGGGTGGCGTCAACTGCAGGAAAAATCCTGCAGTCGTACATGG
>SEYY01005984.1:70000-72500 GCA_009176605.1 Armadillidium nasatum | reverse complement strand
ATTGATCTAAAGAAGAAAAAAGAATTAATAAACAATATTTTATTATTATGTTTGTAGTTATGAGTTATTGACTGACTTCTATTACTTTTAGGCAACTCTCTCTCTCTCTCTCTCTCTCTCTCTCTCTCTCTCTCTCTCTCTCATATATATATATATATATATATATATATATATATATATATATATATATATATATATATATATATATATATATATATATATATATATATATATATATATATATATATATATATATATATATATATATATATATATATATATATATATATATATATATTTATTATTTAATATTTAAAAATATAAAAATATGTATTTACTATTTATATTAACGTGCCTTAAAGAGATAACTTGTTCACCTTCAACATTGTTCACAATGCTCGTAAAGATACGCTAAATGAATGTTTAGTTTTTAAGTTTAGATTTATATTAATTATTATTATTATTATTATTAATATTATTATTATTATTATTATTATTATTATTATTATTATTATTATTATTATTATTATTATTATTATTATTATTATTATTATTATTATTATTATTATTATTATTATTATTATTATTATTATTATTATTATTATTATTATTATTATTATTATTATTATTATTATTATTATTATTATTATATTCTTTGTCAGTATTTCTTTAAATGATATGAAGAAATTTAAATCCTATATTTATATTAATATATATATATATATATATATATATATATTATATATATATATATATATATATATATATATATATATATATATATATATATATATATATATATATATATATATATATATATATATATATATATATATATATATATATATATATATATATATATATATATATAATCCCTACTTTCGGTAATCATCATTTAAGCATGAACCCATAGCATAAGTATTACATACACTATATGTGAATTTTGTATTTCTCTCTGAACTTCAAACCTCTCAATTTTATCTCCTGAATTAGTTAGACCTTTGTATTGAAATAGAGAAATTTTATCATTAAGTACGTGAATGAAGTAAAAAATATTACTTAATGATAGTATTATTAATAAACTTAAACTTTTTTTTCCTTTACATTAAATGTTGAATAGAAAAACTTTTCCTTTTCATTTATTAAAGTTGTAAAAGTTTTATAAAGGAATTAAAATTTAAGTTCTTGTTCCAAAGAAATTTATTTTTGGATTTGGTAATTCTGCCTTGAGCTTTTATCAATTATTCTTAGTTATTTAAAGATATATATTTTAGTAATTTAATATTTTAATTATTTTTTAAACTTTTATTTATGTTCTCTTTATTTTATATTTTTGTTGTTAAAGATTATTACCGCGTAGCTAAAGATTAATAAAGTAAGGGATTATTTTTATATCAGGATTACTTGGAGCCTTTACCAGAGACGGTGTATGGATGATGAGAACTACTGAAGCAAGTAAACATAGAATAATATTATTTATTACAATATATCACCCCTAGCGGTAGTATTCAAGGTCAAGGAATTATCTAATGAGAATTTTGTTGTTTAAGATCCCGAAATTATTTCTATGAAATTATTTCGAGAATTTACGCGTTAGAATAAAAAGTAGAAGTTATAAAAAGTTTTGCAGTTTTTAAATAATTTCTAATTTATCTTTTACATGCAGAAATTTTATACATTACATAGGTTTAGAAGGGTAAAAATATTTTGACTGCAACAAGCCAAGCAAGTCCGAAAACCACAATTTTAATCTTAGAGAAGTGAAAATGGTTGAGATCGTAAAGAAAATCTCGTCAAAGTGTGTAACTGTAAAATATTTGAAATACTGAATTTTAAATCTCCTTTAAGCGTTTAACAAACGGTTTAAAATAGCAGATTGCATTTCCGATTTTAATCCACCAACAAAATTTACCGATTCCGAAATTCTGAACCTCGATTACGATTTCAGAGCCCTAGTTTAACTTTAAATTTAACCGTTATGAAGGATAAGTTTTTACATTTATTTCGCTAATTAGAAAAACAATTTTGTACCATCAATACAAGAGTTTTTAGAACAACAATTTTATTTTCAAAATAATAATTAAAGAAAATTCAGAGGCTTCTTCATCTTTTTTTTAACATCCTTTCATCTCTTTCAATTTCATTACATCCCTAAATTATTATTATTATTATTATTATTATTATTATTATTATTATTATTATTATTATTATTATTATTATTATTATTATTATTATTATTATTATTATTATATATTTATTATTATTATTATTATTATTATTATTATTATTATTATTATTATTATTATTATTATTATTATTATTATATTATTATTATTATTATTATTATTATTATTATTATTATTATTATTATTATTATTATTATTATTATTATTATTATTATTATTATTATTATTATTATTATTATTATTATTATTATTATTATTATTTTAATTATTAAAATTATTATTATTATTTTATTATTATTATTATTATTATTATT
>SEYY01005984.1:65000-67500 GCA_009176605.1 Armadillidium nasatum | reverse complement strand
AAAGAAAAGGATTTCTTGAGCTACACTTCGGACAGCCACATTTCTTCGCATTTTAAGAAATTTTGATTTTCTGTGTATATATTGGGCAAAGAAAAATTCCCCACTCGCCATAATTTGAACCCATTGACGACAGCGTCGCCATTAGACAAAGTATAGAAGGCTCTACCATCGAGCTATGGCGCCTTCCTAGAAAAGAAGGCATAAAAGAACAGTTTATAAGCTCTTCTGCTTTGAATAGCTGTTGTAGCTCGGTACTTATTATAGTCCATAGAAGAGCGCTTGGAACCCCTACTGGTGCCACATGGCATTCTTCTGGGATGCTTCTTGATTACAGGAGCAACCAACCAAAGTTGGTTGGTTGCCAACATGTGCACAACAATTGTTGAGACGAAATTAGCAAAAATAAGGCAGAGAAAAGTTCCCGCTTGACAGGATTCGAACCTATTGACAACAGCGTCGACGTTAGACAGAAGGTCTATTATCAAGCTATACCCTCTCCAGAAAAGGCATAGCAAAACAATTTTCAAACTCTTCTTTTTCGAATTACTGTGGGAGCTCGGTACTAATAAATCCTAATTTCATTGCAGCAACGTTGTTCCCATGTTAATATTGCTTGCCTTTGGTTGGTTTCTCCTGTAACTCAAGAGCATCCCAGAATAATGTCATGTGACCCCAGTAGGGGTTCCAATGACCTTTCCATGAATTACAGTAAGTTCTGAGTTGCTCATTGGATGAACCTGATCATTCAAAAAATTCGACCTGCAGAATATCACGATATGGCTGCCCAGACAATGACGGAACCTCAACCATGCTTTATATGTGTCATAAGATAGTTCAGATTATATTCATGGAATGTTGTTCTCCACATATAGACTCGACAGAAGGGAACAGTTTGAAAGTCGATTAATCTGATGAAAGGACTTGCCTTCTATTGTCCGGTAGTTCCATTCTTATGAGTTCTGCACCACTCTCTCCACTGTATGACAATCATGTCGTTTGCAAAAGTTTTGATGATTGCAGCACGCCCATGAATATTAAACCTATCAGTGTTCTTGTGCTCATAGGGGGGTTTGCAAAACTGGTATTCGATTTATGAGTAACTTTTGCAGCTGTTGTTTTATTATTTATTTTTTTTGACAAAATCCTTAGCAATTCTCGTCTGTCTCTGTCACCCAATTTCGACTTAAGCCTCCGCTGGTATTTATCGAATGATGCTTTTCCGAAATCACAATAAAGATCCATAACCTTGGATATTTAATCTGTGAATCAATAATTTTCCTTCTTTGAAACTCTACAAGCTTGGACATTCTCACTTGTATCAACACAGAGTGTTGACCCCAGGGCAACTGATGCTTCTTACCGACCTACCACACGTGGCACACGATCACCTCCTGTGGTATCTCTTCCTTTTCTGGGAGTTGACATCTGTCATATTTCCACATTCTCTCAATCTACTGTCTCAATTTTCCCATATATATATATATATATATATATATATATATATATATATATATATATATATATATATATATATATATATATATATATATATATATATATATATATATATATATATATATATATATATATATTTTTACAGAACGCCACCACCCACGGGCAGAGCCCTTTTCAAGGAGGGGGCACACACACATGCACAAAGCTCATTCAAACACACACGCACCTAACGCACAACCCTCAGGTGGGAAGAGACGGAAGCCTTGAAGAGTGGAAGATTAAATATAGGAGGAAAAATAAATGATGGTAGAGAGTTCCACAGAATAGAGGTGGCTGGAAAGAAGGAGGTACCACAACGGGCTAGCCTGGGATTTCCTACGTCCACACAAAATTGGTGCGAAAGCAGGGCACCCCTTGTGCAACGAGGACGACGCAACGGTGGAGGAATGCGAGAGGCCAATTCCCTCGAGCACCTGCCATTGTAGTAAATATATATATATATATATATATATATATATATTATATTATATATATATATATATATATATATATATATATATATATATATATATATATATATATATATATATATATATATATGGTACTCTTCTTGTGATTCTCAAAACTTATTCTGAGCTTGGCTTGGTAAATTTTCTTGTCTCTAACTTTCTACTTCAACCTTTTCCGTTCTTTCTAAAGTTTTCGAATCTATCCTTAATAGGAAGATTTGAAAACATCTTAATTCTTCTCATCTTATCTCTGATCGTAAGTATGGTTTTCGTTAAGAACGCTCTACTGGTGATCTTCTTTCCTTTCCTTCTGACTCTTTGTCTTCCACTCTTCGACATTTCGATGAATATTTCGTTGTCGCACTAGACATATAGAAAGACTTCTCACTGTGACCTTCTCTCTGACTTCTTTCTGATCGATCTATAGCAGCTGTTGTAAACGGCCACCGTTCTTCCTTTAATTCTATTTTAATAATAGTGTTCCTCAGGGATCGGCCCTATCACCAACTCTTTATCTGTTTTCCATTAATGACCTT
>SEYY01005984.1:25000-42500 GCA_009176605.1 Armadillidium nasatum | reverse complement strand
TCGAAGGCTTTCGATATGTCCAGCGCGACAGCAAAAGATTCACCGAAATGCCGAAGAGGGGAGGACCAAGAATCAGAGAGAAGGGAAAGAAGATCACCCGTAGAGCGTTTCTTACGAAAGCCATACTGGCGATCAGAGATAAGATTAGAAGAATTGAGATGTTTCCAAATCTTCCTGTTAAGGATAGATTCGAAAACTTTAGAGAGAACGGAGGTCAAAGAAATAGGACGGTAGTTGGAGGGTTGAGAGGGGTCCCCCTTCTTCGGCACAGGTTGAATGAGCGCACGTTTCCAGCAAGAAGGGAAGGTTGAAGTAGAGAGACAAAGACGAAATAGTTTACCAAGGCAGGGTGCAAGCTCGGAAGCACAAGTTTTGAGAACCACGAGAGGAATACCATCAGGACCGTATGCCTTCTTAGTATTAAGCTCAGAGAGAGCAGAAATAACATCTTTAGAATAAATTCTAATTGTAGGCATAATTGAGTTTGAGGGGGTTGAAGGAGGAAGAATAGCTCCGGAATCGTCTAAGGTTGAATTAGAGGCAAAAGTTTGAGCAAAGAGTTCAGCTTTAGAAGAAGGTAAAACAGCAGTTGTGCCGTCGGAAGATATTAAAGGACGGAAAGTGGAAGAAGCAAAGTTAGAGTTGACATTTTTTGCAAAATGCCAGAAAGAACGTGAAGAAGAGGAACCAGAAAGATTATTGCATTTTCTACGGAGAAAAAGTTTTTGGTGTTACGAAGGATAGATTTTTGCACGATTCCGGGATGAAATATAAGTTAGAATGAGTTTCTGGAGTTTGAAGACGACGGTAATCCCTGAAGGCAACATCCCTGCGGCGGATAGCAGCGAGAACAAGCAGAGTTAAACCAAGGTTTGTTAGGTTTAGTAGAAGGGAAAGAATATGGAATGTATGCCTCCATGCCAGAGAGAATCACCTCGGTAATGCGTTCTGCACACTCCGAGGGACCCCTCCCACGGAAGCAATAATTATTCCACGGGAAATCGAAGAAGTACGACCGCAAGTCCGACCAGCTTGCGGCACCGAAGTGCCACAAACGTTTCCTTTCCAATAGAAGGGGGTCTTTCCTGCGGAAGACTTGAAGAAATAGAAGGGGATACAGAGATAAGAAGGTGATCGGAGGAACCCAGAGGAGGAAAGAGTTTAACAGTATAAGGAGAAGGATTAGAAGTTAGGAAAAGGTCTAGAATGTTGGGTTCATCTCCAAGACGATCAGGGATACGAGTAGGAGCTGCACCAACTGCTCAAGGTCGTTTTGGATAGCGAAAATGAAGGCACGTTCACCAGCTGTACCATGAGAACTAGAAGAAAGCCATTGGCGGTGGTGAACATTGAAATCACCTAATATGATAATTTCAGAGAATATATATATATATATATATATATATATATATATATATATATATATATATATATATATATATATATATATATATATATATATATATATATATATATATATATATATATATATATATATATATATATATATATATATATATATATATATATATATATATATATATATATATATATATATATATATATATATATATATATATATATATAATATAATATATAATAATTTTTTTTTCAAACCCCGCACTGAAAGACAAAATAGTTAGGAATGGACAAAAAGTGTAGCAAAGAACTTTTAATACGTATTTTGTTTACAGAGTCTCCAATCAATAGAAATGCATATATATATATATATATATATATATATATATATATATATATATATATATATATATATATATATATATATATATATATATATATATATATATATATATATATATATATATATATATATATATATATATATATATATATATATATATATATATATAAGAAAACTTCCTAATAATAATGGATGATTCCTCTCTCTCTCTCTCTCTCACTATCATTTCCAAGAATATATGGCAAAATATTTTTCAAAGATATTATTATTATTATTATTATTATTATTATTATTATTATTATTATTATTATTATTATTATTATTATTATTATTTGTGTTGTTGTTGTTGTAATTGTATCATTATTATTATTATTATTATTATTATTATTATTATTATTATTATTATTATTATTATTATTATTATTATTATTATTGTTATTATAATTATTGCTATTGTTGTTGTAAATATTATTTTTTTTATTATCATTATTACTATTTTCATCTCTTTCATAAAGGTTTTTCGCTGTGAAAACATGGTGGTTGGAGAAAGATAATTTTACATTTAATGGAAAAAACGACCTTTTTGTCATTGGACATTACACTCAGTTGGTTTGGGCTTCAACTCATCAGGTTGGATGTGGTTTGGCTCACTGTAAGAACGCCAGTCCAAGGCCATTTTTCAACTACGTTTGCAATTATTGTCCAATGTAAGTTTATTTAATTCAAGTATATATATATATATATATATATATATATATATATATATATATATATATATATATATATATATATATATATATATATATATATATATATATATATATATATATATATATATATATATTTTGTGGGGTTAAATTGTTCATTTTTAATAAGGATATTTCCATAATGGAATTGTTCACTTCATCAAGTTTTATAAGAATAACTATTAAGGTTTCTTAAAAAATTAAATACTTATAAAATATATTTTGTTTATATATTTAAAAATAAAAAAGTGAAATTTCGTAAAATGATTTTTTACAAGTATTTGAACTTTCTCTGTCTGTCTGTCTGTCTGTCTGTCTGTCTGTCTGTCTGTCTGTCTCTCTGTCTGTCTCTATCTCTCTCTCCCTCTCACATAAAAACTATCATTCTAATGCTCTATAATTCATTATGGGAAAATATTGAAAATTTTCAACAGTTAGTGCCATCTCTCAAGTTTCGTTAAAATTATCTCTATTTATGCTGAAACTCTCCCCAAATTTCCATTTTGTTCCTTTTCGATATTTTCGTAACTATGATTGAGTGTGAATGGTTGATTTAAAATGTCCAGTCAAACTTCGATGAAAGATCTGGGAAGAATTTGTCGATTCAGTTTCTATGTCACTTTTTCACTACTTCATTCGTCTCCTAAAATCTAAAGTTTTACATATGAAGCATTTCTCCATCCGGAGATAATAATTTTATATGTACAGTCGTGAACAGAAGTTCGTTCCTATTAAGCTGGAAATAAATATTTATATAAAATGGAGATCATCTCAGATTCAGCCAATCACAGTTCAATTAAGCCCCTCTTAATGTTTTTATTTTCTTTTTATTCAAAATAGAGCTTTTATGAAATGATCCATTTTATATAAATATTTATTTCCAGCTTAATAGGAACGAACTTCTGTTCACGACTGTACATTCGTGAACAAAAGTTCATTCCTATTAGGCTGGAAATAAATATTTATATAAAATGGGGATCATTTCAGATTCAGCCAAAAACAGTTCAATTAAGCCCCTCTTAATGTTTTTATTGTGTTTTTATTCAAAATAGAGCTTTTATGAAATGATTTCCATTTTATATAAATATTTATTTCCAGCCTAATAGGAACGAACTTTTGTTCACGACTGTACAATCCTGTGGAGTATTATTTAGTACTTTGCGAAAATAATAGAGATTATATTGTCATCATATTTAGTAACAATTTGGATATTTTTTAGAAGAGACTCAAGAGTTGTATCAGGTTTCTCTGGAAGAACTAATACATATTCATTTTTTAAAAAATTATAATTATATGGAGTTGTCAAAGCCTTAATAATAATAATAATAATAATAATAATAATAATAATAATAATAATAATAATAATAATAATAATAATAATAATAATAATAATAATAATAATAATAATAATAAAAATAATGATAATAATATAATAATAATAATAATAATAATAATAATAATAATAATAATAATAATAATAATAATAATAGTAATAATAATATGGGTAATTTTGTTAATGAAGATCAACATCTACCGCACAAAGTCTTGAAATCTTCTGAATTTGCAAAGAAATTTTAACCCTTTTATTTGCCTTCCGCAGATCTTCAGAAATTCTTGACTCCAGTCACCAAAATTATTCTTTTATCTTTAAGAAGTCAAGTTAGTCTGTCGAGAGTAGAATGAACCGATCGGTAGGCCATTCGTAATTTAAAAAGAGGAAATAGTGGAACGTTTTTACAGGGTCCTCAAATTAATAAAGAGTGATACAGTAATATTTCAGTTTTATTTTCATAAATCTTGCAAAAATTGTTATAATTTTATTTCACTTCTTTTTTCAGAGGAAACCATCTCTCCAGCCTTTCAACACCGTATAAGAAGGGTGCACCTTGTTCCTCTTGCAAGGGTCATTGTAAAGCCCGAAAACTATGTAAAAACTCATGTTCATACGGAGACATATGGATTAATTGCAAAGAACTCGATTTCGCATTTCATAACTGGTTATGTAATTCTAAAAAAACAAAACAAGGGCTTCAACGTTTCAGACATTGTAAAGCAACTTGTCTGTGCAAGGATAAAATAACTTTTCCCTACGACTGAAAAAAAAAATTTGAAATTGTAAAAACTAATAATTTTGTATTTTTTTTTTTTATTTATATAAAAAAAAGCAGAAAATATTTTAATATTTATAAATATTTGCTGAAATTTTTTTAAAGCTTTTTTTGAACAGTAGATAAAAAAGGGGTAATTTAGATATGTATTATAGTTACAAGAAGCTACTCCATTTTAATATCGTTATATAATTAAACTTTTACAGAGTCCATTAAGGCTAAAAGTATTAAACATATGATTTAATTATTCATATATTTTAAAAGAGAATATGAAAGAATCTGAATTGCTTGATGAAAAGAGGATTGGATTCTAAATACTCTTTTAGTTCAAACTCAATGAAATGTTTTTGCTCGTCTTTTAAAAGTAGTTAAATCAAGATATATTTGGTGCTATAATTACGTTACCATGGTTACGATTATACTTTATTTCTTAAAGATGTCATAACTAAGATATAATTAAAAAGTTAAAAGAAAAAAGTAATTAGAAACTTATAACTTTCTTCACTCCAACCTTAACTATAAGTTCCCACCGAAAGTAAATAAAAGCCTACTTTCATTTTTTTTTTAATGAATGAAAGTTAGTCACTGAAGACTTTTAAATTACTTTCAAATTTAAACTTTCACTTCAAGAAAGGAAGGAAGGGTGCAACCAAAGGTTTCACATTTTTGACACAAGTTTTGGCGTAGTTTTTTATCTTGTTTCATTTTTTTTTTTTTTTTTAAAGGAAAAAAGGGGCAAATAAGAATATGAAATTGGTGGTAATGAAAAATTCAAATCATGTTAATGAACTAATGAAGGAATAATATATATATATATATATATATATATATATATATATATATATATATATATATATATATATATATATATATATATATATATATATATATATATATATATATATATATATATATATATATATATATATATATATATATATATATATATATATATATATATATATATATATATATATATATATATATATATATATATATATATATAATATAAATCTGCATAGTGATGTTTTAATTGCTGGTTACGAAAATATAAATTTTATTTACTCTAAATTAATAATTACAAAGTTGAGTTAAGTGTGGTTAGGTTAGGTTAGGTTAGGCTATGATAGGTTGCTAGGTTTAAATGTTAGTTAGATTAAGGTAGGTTAGGTTAGGTTAGGTTAGGTTAGGTTAGGTTAGGTCTAGTTATTCTAGTCCTGATTAGGAAGTAATATCTAATCTTACATGTCATACGTATCACATTAGAAGACATCATAACTTTTTTTAGGGATATTTCTTAATGTTAATTTTACGGTTTAGGAGACGTTTTAACTTTTTTCAGGGTTATTTCTCATTGTTAATTTTGCGTTTTTCTCCATAGATCATTTCAAATATTTCAAAATAATCTGCTTATGTCGCTATTTTTGATAAGGACCTCCATAAACAATTTTAATCTAATTTTTCTCACTAAAACTTAATTTCCAGGAAATTAAATTTATATTTGCGTAATCAGAGATTAAAATTACGTACTTATGCAAATTTTTATTGCTGAACAGTTTAGAAAAGGCAAATAGTGTATATATATATATATATATATATATATATATATATATATATATATATATATATATATATATATATATATATATATATATATATATATATATATATATATATATATATATATATATATATATATATATATATATTCGACTGTCGTCGGGAAGTGGACGCATTTAAAAACAGATAGGAAAAGAAGCGGAAAAAAGCATCAGAAGGAAGACAGAGAAGAGAAGAGAAGTGAAAAAGGCTCATATATCTTTCTGATTTATTCTGAAAGTCAGAGAGATTATAAAGAATGCTTAAGGATAGCATTGAACAGAAGTAAAAAAAAATAATAGTAGAGATTTATTTTAAAATATGAATTTTAGACTTAAAATATTATCATTTTCTTTTAAAAAGAAAATTAAATAAAATTCCAGTAAATTATTTCCCAAATCTTTGGAGGAGAAACAAATCTTCTAAGATAACGAACCTTTGGCTTGTAATTAGAAAATTCAACTTTAATACTAAGAATATAAAAGTTAAAAACATGAGTTTGGATGAGAGGACAATCAAGAGTAAGGACGACAGAGCTGGTAACCTGGCTCTGTAATTACAACTTACTGCTTGCAACAACTCCAGGTTCAGCATGGGAAACCAAAGCTCAGAGAAGAATGATCTTCTGGAGAGTTCTTTGAGAAATTGTTTAGAGATTATATGGGAAAGATGCTAATCCCAATGAAAGAGTGAAAACCTTACTTGGTACTTTAATTAAGGACTGCACTGAAACCGAAAAAAACATAATCTTTAGAGCCATTTAGGAGGGAAATAAGAGGATTTACTGGTAAGGTGAAAACCCATCCAGGTAGAAGAAATTTATATATATAATATATATATATATATATATATATATATATATATATATATATATATATATATATATATATATATATATATATATATATATATATATATATATATATATATATATATATATATATATTTATGATAGACGTCTACTAGCCAAAATCGACAGAACGAAGCAGGCGCTCATGTGTCAAGTGTGATAGGTAACTTTTAACATTGGTAGGAAGCGTCAGTTGCTTATGTGATGGTACAAGTGAGGTATATCCTCGCTTACAGAGTTTCAAAGAGGCCAAATTGTTGGTGTTCGCCTAGCAGGTAGTCTATTAGTAAAATGGTAATATATTTTATTTTGTGGTATAGCAACGCTATTTGATGTATGGCAAAATGCGGTATCTAAAGTCATAAGCACATATTGTACTTCCAGAAAAACATCATCCGAAACGTGGATGTAGTTGAAATTGCGTGATAGAGACAGACAAGCATTGCGGAGGGTTGTGATAAAAAAAGCAGCAGCTGATAAAGCTATTTCCGAGTTGAATGCTATTCGTGCAAACCCTGTTAGCACAAAAACAGTGAGGAGAGAACCAATTAGGTTGTATATTCATGAGTGTGCTTTAATCGCCAAACCTGATTATGATATGATATGAGTGCCATATAGAGAAGAGATTAGTGCAACACTCATGAGGATTGGACTGCCGAAGATTGGAAGACATATTTTGGTCAGATTAATCGATCTTCACACTGTTCCTATCCTTCAGCAGAATTTACGTGTGGAGATCTGGTCTAAGATCAGGAGCGTTTTATGCCAATTGTGAAAAATGGAGAAGGTTCGCTGCAGGCTCAATTATTACCATGAATGACAATGTAAATGCTAGAGATTACATATGTATTTTGGGCTACCAGGTTCATAATCTGGGATGGTTATTGTTTCCTAGGGTGGTGCAATTTATCAAGATGATATTGTCACAATTCACACAGCTCATGTTGTTCAGTCATGGTTTGATGAGCACGCAGATGAGATTTCACGTCTTCATCGGCCCAATCACCAGATATTAATACCATAGAGCTCTTATTATCAGTATAGAACAACATGGCTCGGAATAGTTATCTACCGTCAACATCATTATAGGAATTTGGTCTAGTTTTGCATAAGGAACGGTATGTCATATCATTAGGCACCATCCAAGGGTTATATTTGTTCATTCCAAGATGAATTTAGATGGTTATGGATGCAAGGGTGGTCTCATACCATAATAAGAGCTGCATTCGTGTATTTACCAGGCGTTTCCATATATTTTTTCACTCTATTATATATATATATATATATATATATATATATATATATATATATATATTATATATATATATATATAATATATATATATATATATATATATATATATATATATATATATATATATATATATATATATATATATATATATATATATATATATATATATATATGTGTGTGTGTGTGTGTGTGTGTGTGTGTATGAGTTAAATCATAGTTTCGTATCCATTTAATTGGGCATTGTAAACCTTGAACGTTTACTGTTTTCTTTTCTAGTCCTTTTCAATAGTTTACCTTTAGTATATCTTTCATCATTAACTCATATTTATATCATCCTAGGTCTGGTCTCTCTTCTATCGACATTGCCACTACGATACTTTCTACTGTAGTTGTTACCTTCTTAAAATGACTCCCCCAAGCCGAAGATGTTTTTTTGTTTTTTTTTGTTTTATCATTTCCGTGAAAAGATCATTTTTTCGGTTTATGGAACATTCAGAGATCTTCTCTTGATTCAAGCTTCATCTTCCTCGAACCTTCTCACATCTTCCTTGTTAAAAGAATGAAACCCACATTCATACAGCAATGCAGCTTACACATAGCATTTTATGAATCATTACCTTGTGTTTGCTATAAACTTTGTCCTTGTTATCAAATTCTTTATAATATTCAAGGTATTTTTGGCTAATCCCATCTACTAGATATCTTAACTGGTCGACCTGTTTCATAAATTTTTATCTATTCTTAACCATAAGGAGTCGGTCTCTTTTTTAACATAACAATGGATTCATTTATTGCTTTGTTTATTTACCGTAGCTTTCGTCTCACTTGCAGCACAGGTCTTTTCAGAATCTGACACAAGTGGAGTATTATTATCATATTTAATGTTTATTAATATCCACTACACTTCTCTCCAAATTTTGGAATGAAGATTTCTCTCATAATAATTTCATGAAAGAGCTTGAATAACACTATCATTCTAATTCATTATCCTTCAATTACGAAAGTTTTCTTCTGTCTCTAATCTTAATTATTCTTCAAATCTTTTTTATCTATTCTTTGTTTCCTATTTCAAAATCTCGTGACTTAAGAATTAGGAAACCTTAGCATAACCAATAAAACAACGATAAAGACCTCGTTCTATTTCCTTAGCTCTCTGCAAATATTCTCAGGAAAAATGTGGCTTTTTTTGTTACTTTAACCTAACAAACTCTTACTGGTTCTTCAGTTTTCAGAAATTTGATGTCAAATTTCATTATTTATTCTTGGCAGCACTACTCTCAGAAGGATACTCATTACTTCGCTCATGATATTAAATGTATAATGTTTGTCATGGTGTAATTTTTCTTGTATTCTTCGAATGGACAGTAAATTACTGACTCAAAATTATATCTCCAACTTAGTAGATCTTATGTGACCAAGCTGTTATATCTCTATAACAAATCTCCCCAAAGAATTCTTTAATATTTCCCTTCAGTTCCATCCTTACCTACTGATTTTTCTGCTTTCATTCCCAAGAAAGAACACTTCCAGTCTCAAAATTGGTACTACTCCTCTCTAAAAGTGAACGTTCAAAGCCCCTAACCTAACCTCTCTGAGTAACTCTGTAATGTACTCATTCCATCTATTTATAACCTCGTCCTTCCTCATTACCGATGCTCTATCCTTCTCCTTAATACATTTCTTTGCTTAGACACTATTTTGGAGATTATCTCAGAAACCTTCAAAGTTTTAACACCGTAAATTAATAAGCAACTCTTCTTTGACAAATTCCTAATATTTAAAAAAAATAATAATTAGTTTACGTTTCCAATTCAGCATATTTCATTCTTGGTGGATAATCCTGAATAAGCTTTTAAATTTTATTTAGCATTTTCTTTTTCTCCCTTCTTTCATTAATATATATATATATATATATATATATATATATATATATATATATATATATATATATATATATATATATATATATATATATATATATATATATATATATATATATATATATATATATATATATAAGGGTGCAGTGTCAGCGCATCAATTTTGCGTGGACATATGCAACTCCAGGCTTGTTCGCTGTGGTGCCTCCTTCTTTCCAGCCACCTCTGTTTTGTGGAATTCTCTTCCATCTTCTGTGTTTCCTGCTGAATTTAATCTCCATTCCTTTAAGACCCACGTCTGTGCTCACCTGCGAAATTTGGGTTAGGTGTGGGTTGTGGGTTATGGGTTGTTTTTATCTCTTCTTTTGTTCTGGCACCCCCTCCTTGAATAGGGCTATGCCCGTGAGTGGTGGTGATGTGTAAAAAAAAAAAAAAAAAAAAAAAAAAAAAAAAATATATATATATATATATATATATATATATATATATATATATATATATATATATATATATATATATATATATATATATATATATATATATATATATATATATATATATATATATATATATATATATATATATATATATATATATATATATATATATATATATATATATATATATATATATATATATATATAATGGGCGTGTGTTTTAATATAATACACAAAATCATAAAAAGTACGAATCTCTTCGCTCGACACCTTGCAAAAATTGTCTTAACGATTCGTTGGGACAAGTGGCAAATATTTCACCGGTTTATTTTCTAATAAGAAAATAATTAATAAAAGTTTGTGACATTTTTTCCACTTGTCTCAACGATTCGTTAGGAAAATTTTTGAAGTGAAACAAAAGACAGAGAACAACTTTTCTCTTAATTTTCTTTACTCAATGACCAAAAAAGTGTGGATAATATTTCCGGAACCAGCACCACAACGCAGTCATATATATATATATATATATATATATATATATATATATATATATATATATATATATATATATATATATATATATATATATATATATATATATATATATATATATATATATATATATATATATATATATATATATATATAAAGAGAGAGAGAGTAAACAGACGGAAATCTAAATTAAAACAGAGAAAAATGCAGAGAAAGCGAAAAAGACAGTTAGAAAGATAGATAGATAGAAAGATTGCCTCGATGTATATTACTACTTACTACTGATCACTCATAGAATAAATCTAATATGCTTTTATACTAATTGAAAAGCATTAAATTTGCAGCAAAGGAGAGGGAAAAAATTATATGTATTCAAAGTAAAATTTGCAAAATGAATGTGAAATGAATTATCTTCATTATTATTATTATTATTATTATTATTATTATTATTATTATTATTATTATTATTATTATTATTATTATTATTATTATTATTATTATTATTAATATTATTATTATTATTATTATTAAACAAATTTTATTAATTTAAAAATTGTAATTCAAAACTTATTAATGTAATAAAATATATTATATATATATATATATATATATATATATATATATATATATATATATATATATATATATATATATATATATATATATATATATATATATATATATATATATATATATATATATATATATATATATATATATATATATATATATATATATATATATATATATATATATATATATATATATATATATATATATATATATATATATATATATATATATATATATATATATATATATATATATATATATATATATATATATATATATATATATATATATATATATATATATTATATAATATTATTAGATGATGTCAAAATATTGTAAATATATTTTTTAAAGAATTATAAGAGAATTTGTATTTTGTTTAAACCTTTTATTTACATAATTTGCTCCTTGCATTATTGAGGAATAATAATAGTCTAAGTTTTAAAGTATTTCAATTTCAAAGTTCAAACTTTCATTCTTAATCTTCCCGATTCCTTCTACTATATATATATATATATATATATATATATATATATATATATATATATATATATATATATATATATATATATATATATATATATATATATATATATATATATATATATATATATATATATATATGTCGGATTATATAATAAGAAATGATATTAATAATTGATTCGGTGTAATCGGTTCTCTTAAAACTCCACACAATCGTGAACAAAATAATTTGAAGATATACGATGTTGCAAAAAATAAGCTAAATAAAGAATAATGGAAAAGACTTACCTGAATTTATTGAACAACGCATTCTGACTCCAATTATAGATTTTTTCAAACATATAGTTGGAAGGAGTTGGGCATTTTTTTTGTCTATTTTATTGTGGAATAAAATTTTTACTCTAGGAAAGTACAAAAGAAAGAAAAATTGGAATCTATCTACTATTAGGCAAGATATGCATTTCCGAATTCTTGTCCAATTTCTGTAGCTTTTATAGATTAAGATACATACCCCTTCACTTTTTCCGGAATAACTTTTTTTTCCTTAACCGAACTTGTACAAATTTTCAGGAACTCTCGAAGAATGGTATAGCTAAAGTTCGATCGTGAGACATTTTAGATACATACCCCTAAAAAAGCACGTGTGAGGTAAAATGCCAAAAAATAAAAAAAAATAAAAAATAAAAAAAATAAATAAATAAATAAAAATATTGATTTTTTTTCAAATTTCCTAACATCATAACTTTTTTTTCAAGAATAATAGATATCTAAAATGTTTCATGATCGAACTTTGAACAATTTAGATCAAGAAATTACAAAGCTATAAAAAACAGATGTACACTTTGGTGCACTTACAGTTTTTCTTATAACTTTTTTTGTTTCTTAAGAGATCTTAGTCAAATTTTCAGAAAATCTAGATAAAAGCTATATCTAAAGTTCGATCTAAATACATTTTCGATATGCATCCGTAAAAAAAACAGTTATGATGTCTTGAAATATGGAATGAAATTTAAAATTTCCAAACTTTTTTTTTTCGCATTTTACCTCACAACGTGTTTTTAGGCATAAATACCAAAAATATCTCAAGATCGAGCTTTAACTACACCCTTTAAAATTCCTGAAGATTTGGATCAGTTCATTTAAGATATTAAAAGGTTATACCGGAAAAAGAGAAGGAGTATATATCTCCGAATCAATAAAAGTTTACAGAAATTGGACAAGAATTCAAAAATACGTATCTCGCCCAATAATGGATCGATTCTCAAAAAAAATAATTTGGTACTTTATAAAGAAAAATTTTTATTCCAGAATATAATAATCTACAAAAAAGCGAAAAAATGTCCGAATCCCTTATCATGAATAATGAAATAAAAAAAAATTTATTTATAAGCCAAATAAAATCTCACGAAATAAAGTGAAAACTATGAACACAAACCTATAAAGATTTACGTCATAAAATGGATAATGAGATTTAAAACAAAACTTCTGAATATAAATTTCGAACAGAGTATAGCAACCTATTATAATTAAGGCAAAATAATCCCGAGGATGTTATATACAATACAGAATGACTTTTAGAAGCGAAAAACAAATAATTTCTTGAAAAACAAATAATTTCTATGATTTGGCTTAAGTGAGACAAATTATAAGACAAAGTGTTGGTATAACAAATATAAAGCAAAGACTCTCTTTGGCGTCATTGACTTGACCTACATATATATATATATATATATATATATATATATATATATATATATATATATATATATATATATATATATATATATATATATATATATATATATATATATATATATATATATATATTATATTCTCACCTTTCTCACCAGGCTCCTGTAGACGCCAGGCTCCTGTAGACGCAAAGCGCCTGTCAGTAATCCTGCACGAAATCCCTCCATCGTTGTCTATCTTCGTATCTTCTCATCTTCTCCACATCCTCGATGTCTCCCCCTCTCCCCTCAATTGCCATCCTGATGTTATCCTTCCATCTAATTCTCGGTCTTCCAACTCCCCTCCTCCCCATCGGCCTCCATTCATAAAATCTCCTCGGATACCTTTCCTCATCCATTCTCTTCACATGTCCAAACCATCTCAACTGTCCCTCTCAATGAATTTTAATATGTTTTCCACTCCTAATTCCTCTCTTATATCCTCATTTCTTCTTCTATCCCGTCTCGTCACACCCATAATCACCCTCAACACCTTCATTTCGCATGACTGGATTTTACTTTTTTCTCTTGTACTAAGGGCCCACGCCTCATATCCATACAACAATATTGGTCTCAGGATACTAGTGTATATTATGGTTTTTACTTTCCTTGGGACATTTCTATCCTTCATCAGCGGATATAAGGATATCAGTGCGCTATTAAATTTGCCACGTCTTGCATCCAGTTCACGGCTTGTACTGTTCTCAGATCCGAAACACACTCCCAAGATATTTAAAGTGATCTGACTGCTTCAGCGCTCTGCCACCCACTCTCACGTTCAAATTTTCCTGCATCTTTCCCATCACCATAACCTCTGTTTTGTCCGCATTAATCCTCATTCCAACTGTATTCAGAGTGTCATTCCAAACTCCAATCATATCTTGTAAAATTTCCTCAGTATCAGCGAACAAGGCCAGATCGTCTGCGTAACCAAAAATTTCCCCATTTACTCTTCTCTGTGCCATCTTTCCACAATAGTCCATAAATGTCATGAACAATATTGGGGAGAGCACGCTACCTTGCTTCACTCCCGTAGTAATTTCAAACCAATCACTGTTTCAGGTCTGTGTATTTACACACACACACATATATATATATATATATATATATATATATATATATATATATATATATATATATATATATATATATATATATATATATATATATATATATATATATATATATATATATATATATATATATATATATATATATATATATATATATATATATATATATATATATATATATATATATATATATATATATATATATATATATATATATATATATATATATATATATATATATATATATATATATATATATATATATATATATATATATATATATATATATATATATATATATATATATATATATATATATATATATATATATATATATATATATATATATATATATATATATATATATATATATATATATATATATATATATATATATATATATATATATATATATATATATATATATATATATATATATATATATATATATATATATATATATATATATATATATATATATATATATATATATATATATATATATATATATATATATATATATATATATATATATATATATATATATATATATATATATATATATATATATATATATATATATATATATATATATATATATATATATATATATATTATATATATATATATATATATATATATATATATATATATATATATATATATATATATATATATATATATATATATATATATATAATAATAAAATAAAAAAAAAACTAAAATGAATATAAATTTAATATGCATTGATAAAATAATAATGTGAAAAGCAAATTTTATAAATTATTTTCAGGTTTTTGAATTTTGAAATACTTTTAAAATTTCAATATATATATATATATATATATATATATATATATATATATATATATATATATATATATATATATATATATATATATATATATATATATATATATATATATATATATATTGTTTTAGAACTCTTTTATGGATTTTATCGTCCATTTTACTTTTAAGTGAAGAAAAGTTGCAACAAGAATGAAATTACACACAATTCTTATATATTTGTATATATTCTGTTTAAACATAATAAAATTTCCTTACTTTATGCCACCAAATCAGTTGGATATCCATATTTTATTTCTGTACGAGAGTAGAGACTGTCTATCATTATAGAAAAGGAAATTATCGAGCCTGATTTGAAAAGAGCCTTTATTTAGAAAAATCAGATACTATATGTTGAAAACAATCGCCATTATTAATAAACTATCTCATCAACCCTTATTTTTTATTGATTTTTCATATTGCAAGGTCATCTCTGGTGCCAGAGGTTCACTCACAGATTGGCTACATCTTCAGTGTTAGTGTTCAGTGTTTCACTCACGTTTAGATAAACTACATGCACAATAAATATGGATGATTCATGCAGCCTTTTTATTGGCCAATTAAGATGTTGAACATTGTCTGATCCCCCCAAATAAGCCAATTATGCTTGTGATATTTGAGTAAGTTGTTCACAGTTTGTATGTCATTATGTTTTCAAAAATACACTGAGTGACAATCATCAACCACTCCATAAACATTTCCTCTGTGCAAGATAACATATTTGAGACTGCGCTTAGAGGTCTCGAGAAATAATCGCCATTCTGGCAGTGCAAACGAAATGCAACCTAATTCACTGAGAAGACCAGAAATATCATGTTATTAAAAGAACTGCTTTTCCTCTGATAAGAAGTCAACAAATATCAGATCCTGTTTTCAGAAAAAAGACTTTTGCTCAGCGGTGCATTTGATTTTTTTACTTACAACCTGGTGGAGGTTAATAAGGCAACTTCTTTCTTGGAGAGGACCAAGTCACATACTATGTCATTCAATTCCAGTAATTTAAACTGGTGAGGGACTGATTACTATTCGGTGGGAGATGAGGAGACTCTAGATTTCAGACCATACCTTCAAACACCTTATCACAACCTCCGTCATCTTCGTCACCAAGTTAACTATCTACATCTTCAAAAGAGATAAAACCATTAAATTCTGGAAGCAGGAGCTCCTTAAAGTGAGAAATAGATCTAATTGCTAAGGGTATACAAGGATAGGAGATCGCATGCCGACTTTTCTTGCCAATACTTTTCGTTCTGACCACGCAAAAATAACACTCACTCGTGTAGTCCTTGAATTCTCGATAAACCATGGGAACCCCAAAATATATACTATGTTCTTTTTCCTTTGTAGACTCACGAAACCTTTAAGCACAATTATGATACATATTATACGGAGGCTATTTCTTGTCTTGATCACTAAGGAAACTAAAAATAAATTTATTAGGTACGCTTTACAAAGGTTGTTTTATCATACCTTTGACGAGTAAGTGTATAGCAGCCACATGAGTAACAGAAAGTATTTGTTTTAATTATATATGTATGTCTATGTGAAAAAGCCATAAACCCCATCTGCAAAAGATAAAAGAAGACGTCTTGCTATTCACATAAAAGTTTAAATTCAAAAACTACAAAGAGATATTTGAATAGATCTAAATGTCGTCCTTTACTTTTTCAAACCTTTATAAATAAAGTTAAATTTAGCGCCCTCGTTCACCTATCCCCAGTGTA
>SEYY01005984.1:12500-20000 GCA_009176605.1 Armadillidium nasatum | reverse complement strand
TAGTTCAAGAATGAGTGCGGAAACCGGAAGTGAAAACCACAAGTGCAATTGAAAAACCGCAAGTTGAGATAAAAAAAAAAATCAAAAATATTGGCAAAGAGTCTGAATGAGGCGGTTTCTCACATTTCTTCCCATATTCGGGGCCTATTTCCCTGTAGTGCTAGTTGGCACTGGCATAGCCGTCAAAAGTCGTACCCAACTATATATATATATATATATATATATATATATATATATATATATATATATATATATATATATATATATATATATATATATATATATATATATATATATATATATATATATATATATCCACTCCTTCCCCCATCACCACTTGGGAGTTGGTGGCCTCCGGTGATGGGGTCGGCGCCACCAAGACCTCTATGCCGACTTGCCCTGGTGCACGGTCTTCGTTTTTCCATTAATTTCTGCAACATTCGCGGTCTTTTTTCTAATCTCCACTTTGTCGAACACCACCTCTCTTCCTTCTAGACCTCATCTCTTGTTCTTAACTGAAACTCAGGTGTCTGAGTGCTCTGACAGCAAACCCTATTCTGTTTCCTCCTACTGTCTCTATCCTCAATTTTCAGTCAAAGGCGGATGCTGCGCATATGTGCGCAATGATGTTGTCAGTTCTCGTGTCTCTAATTTGGAGTCTTCTGAATTCTCTACTTTATGGCTTAAACTTTCTTGCAACTCTACAACTAAATTCATTTGTTCTGTCTACTTATCTCCTAACTCTACAGACTATCCAAAATTCTTCGACTATCTTAACTCCAAAATAGAGCACATTTTTCTTCTTCTCCTTTCTCCGAAATCATCATTTTAGGTGATTTCAATGTTCACCACCGCCAATGGCTTTCATCTAGTTCTCAAGATCCAGCTGGTGAACTTGCCTTCCAATTTATCTATCCAGAACAACCTTGAGCAGTTGGTGCATCTCCCTACCCGTATCCCTGACCGTCTTGGTGATGAACCCAACATTCTAGACCTTTTTCTAACTTCTAATCCTTCTCCTTATACTGTTAAACTCTTTCCTCCTCTGGGTTCATCCGATCATCTTCTTATCTCCGTATCTTGTCCTGTCTCTTCAAGTCTTCCGCAAGAACGACCCCCGCCTTCGGTGAGGAGACGTTTCTGGCATTTCGGTGCCACTAACTGGTCTGACTTGCGGTCGTACTTCTCTGATTTTTCATGGAATGATTACTGTTTCCGTGGTAGGTGTCCCTCAGAATGTTCAGAGCGCATAACTGAGGTGATTCTCTCTGGCATGGAGGCGTACATTCCATATTCTTTCCCTTCCACTAAACCTAATAAACCTTGGTTTAAGTCTGCTTGTTCTCGTGCTATCCGCCGCAGGGATGCTGCCTTCAGGGATTACCGTCGTCTTCAAACTCCAGAAACTCACGTTACTTATATTTCATCCCGGAATCGTGCAAAATCTATTCTTCGGGATACCAAAAACTCTTTTCTCCGTCGCAAATGCAATAATCTTTCTGGCTCCTCTTCCTCTCGCCCTTTCTGGCATTTTGCAAAAAATGTCAACTCTAACTTTGCTTCTTCCTCTTTCCCTCCTCTAGTATCTTCTGACGGTTCAACTGCCGTTTTGCCTTCCTCTAAAGCTGAACTCTTTGCTCAAACTTTTGCCTTAAATTCAACCTTAGACGATTCCGGAGCTGTTCCTACTCCTTCAACCCCCTCCAACTCATTTATGCCTAAAATTGTAATTTCTTCTAAAGATGTCACTTCTGCTCTCTCTGAGTTTAACACTAAGAAGGCGTACGGTCCTGATGGTATCCCTCCTGTGGTTCTCAAAACTTGCGCTTCCGAGCTTGCACCTTGCCTTGGTAAACTATTTCGTCTATGTCTTTCTACTTCAACCTTCCCTACTTGCTGGAAACGTGCGCTCATTCAGCCTGTGCCGAAGAAGGGGGACCCCTCTCAACCCTCTAACTACCGTCCAATTTCTTTAACCTCCGTTCTTTCTAAAGTTTTCGAATCTATCCTTAACAGGAAGATTTGGAAACATCTCAATTCTTCTAATCTTATCTCTGATCGCCAGTATGGCTTTCGTAAGAAACGCTCTACTGGTGATCTTCTTTCCCTTCTCTCTGACTCTTGGTCCTCCGCTCTTCGGCATTTCGGTGAATCTTTTGCTGTGGCGCTAGACATATCGAAAGCTTTCGATAGAGTCTGGCACAAAGCTTTGATTTCCAAACTTCCCTCTTTCGGAATCTATCCTTCTCTCTGATTTCCTTTCTGGTCGTTCTATAGCAGCTGTTGTAGACGGCCACCGTTCATCCTATAAATCTATAAATAGTGGTGTTCCTCAAGGATCTGTCCTATCCCCAACACTTTTTCTGCTTTTCATTAATGACCTTCTCTCTATTACTTCATATCCTATCCACTCCTATGCTGATGACTCCACCCTTCATTACTCTTTTCATTTTGAAAGGCGCCCCTCCCAGCAACAGTTAATAGAGGCAAGGAGGGTGGCCTTGGAGCAACTAACCTCTGATCTATCTCTCATTTTAAATTGGGGCAGAGAAAATATGGTTGTTTTCAATGCCTCAAAAACTCAATTCCTCCATCTCTCTACTCGACACAATCTTCCACACAACTACGATATCTTCTTCGAAAACACGCAACTCAAACCTTCATCTCTCCTTAATATTCTAGGTGTTTCTTTTTCTCGTGATCTTTCTTGGAAAGATCACATTACCTCTCTTTCTAAACAAGCTTCTAAGAGGTTGGGTGTTCTGAGGCGCCTTCAGTATTTCTTCACACCACCCCAGTTGCTTGCTCTGTATAGGGGTGTTGTTCACCCCTGTATGGAGTATGTGTCACACATCTGGGGTGGTTCCACTCATACAGCTCTCCTGGAAAAGGTGGAGTCTAGAGCTTTTCGCCTTATCAACTCTCCTGCTCTCACTAATTCTCTCCAATCTCTTTCTGCCCGTCGAAATGTTGCGTCACTCTCTCTCTACTATCGCTATTACAATGGACACTGCTCTTCTGAACTCTCTCCATTGAGAAGGGTTCGTGCGACTCGTCTTTCTACACAGTCTCATCCTTTCTCTGTCCAACTCTCTGACCCCAGACTTAACCGCTATGCTCAATCTTACATGTACTCTACTGGTAAAGTCTGGAACACACTTCCTTCATCTATTTTCCCAACTTCCTATGACTTAGGCACCTTTAAACGCCGTGTATCAGGTCATGTGGCCTTTAATTAGACCATGTTCCCGACTTTCCCCCTAACTCTGGTGGAATATTGGTAGGCCTCTGGCCTTTGCCCACCAGAAAGTATATATATATATATATATATATATATATATATATATATATATATATATATATATATATATATATATATATATATATATATATATATATATATATATATATATATATATATATATATATATATATATATATATATATATATATATATAATTCAAAATTTCATTCATATCTACACAGGCAAGAATTAAAAATAAAAACGACTTAATTAAAATCTACACTAAAACGATTTTATTTTCATTGAGCATATCCAGATTTTACCCTTAGAAGAGGGTTCTTTAAAAACCCCTCTTTGAATAGAGCTCTGCCCGTGATTGGTGGTGATGTGTATATATATATATATATATATATATATATATATATATATATATATATATATATATATATATATATATATATATATATATATATATATATATATATATATATATATATATATATATATATATATATATATATATATATATATATATATATATATATATATATATTCGTCAGAGGTTTGTTCCTAGGGAACCTTATTTAAATTAGGAAGCAAATTGCAAAGCAGGTTGATAGTGGCATCGTTTTAAGGATTGAGTTGCAACATCGACAACAATTAACTTATATTAAAGCAATTAAACAAATCCATTTACATTAAGTAGTTATACAATAATAATTAATAATAATAATTGACGTTTCGGATTTCCACTAAATCCATTTTCATAATTAATTTTCGGAAACTATAAATAACATAGGTTAGTTAAATAATCAATAAATAAATGCAAAAAATCCACAAATCCCTATTACAACGTCATTTCCCTCAAATCAACCCCCACCTCGTAGGAGTCAATTCCTTTTCTATCAAATCACTGTTCACCTATAAAGATGCCCTTCCTTCGTTACTCCGATCCTCTGTTGTTTACCTATTTAAGTGTTCAGGATGTAACTCCTGTTACGTCGGCCAAACAGGCCTTCAACTCCAACTTAGGATCCACAAACACCTAGGAACGTCTTTCCGAACCCAACTCCCATTCTCTTCTCCTGAACCTTCTGCTATCCGGAACCATGCCCACTCTCTGGATCACCCTTTTCATTCATCTAATTTTAGCATCCTATCCTCCAACTCCAATGACACAGATAGAAAGATCCTAGAGTCTCTTTTCATAAAACGCCTCCAACCTGATCTCAATTCCTCTAGTTCATCTTTTTCTCTCCTTACTTCATAGAATTTCATTACCCATACGCAACTATCCCATCTATATGTGTATATATGTATATGTGTGAGTGTATGTATGTATGTATATATGTGGATATGTATGGAAGTATGTATGTATGTATGTATATATTTGGATATGTATGTTTATATATGTATGTGTATGTATGTGTATGTGTATGCATACGTATGTATTATGTGTGTACGCATGTGTATGTATGTGTGTATGTATATGTGTGTATATGTATGTATGTATGTATGTATATATGTATGTATGATATGTATGTATGTATGTATGTATGTATATATGTGTGTGTATATATATGTATTTATATGTGTATATGCATGTGTATATGTATATGCGTATGAATGTATGTGTATGTATATATGTATGTATGTATGTGTATATGTATGTATGTATGCATGTATGTATATATATGTATGCGTAAATGTGTGTATATATGTATGTATTTCTTTTTTGCTCTCATATATATATATTTATAACTAACAACCAACCAGACTCTTATCCATCGCTTATTAATAAATCTCTACATTTTTTATAGTTGTTCTTCTGTTTACAATATACGCTAACATAAAATTTTATTATATATTTATATTGTGTTACCATACTTTTAAAAGTGCATTTATTTATTGATTACTTAACTAACCTATGTTATTTATAGTTTCAGAAAATTAATTATGAAAATGGATTTCGTGGAAATCCGAAACGTCAATTATTATTATTAATTATTATTGTATAACTACTTAATGTAAATGGATTTGTTTAATTGTTTAATATAAGTTAATTGTTGTCGATGTTGCAACTCAATCCTTAAAACGATGCCACTATCAACCTGCTTTGCAATTTGCTTCCTGATATATATATATATATATATATATATATATATATATATATATATATATATATATATATATATATATATATATATATATATATATATATATATATATATATATATATATATATATATATATATTAAATAGGATAAAAAGTTGCTTCTCTGCTAACAAGGTTTAGCAACTAGATAACGTTCAAGGTAAAAATATTATTTTTGAAATTCTCGGATCTCGTGACAAGTCTGACGGCAAAGAACTTCCTCTCATTTGTTCGACAAAAATATCATTCATTAGCCCATTACAACTGTATAAAAAGCTCAGTTAGCCTTGGAATAGAAACATATATCGATCCTGAGGCCTTTCACATTCTTATCAAGAATGAACTAGAAATCTCCTGATCTCCATCCAACCTTTTAATTAAAAGAGGAATCAAGTAAATTAGGTTCCTTTTCTATTTATTCGTCCATGCTTAAAACTCCAATAATAAGTAATAATAAAAATAACAAAAAATATAGATAGATAGATGGATAGATAGATAGATAGATAGATAGATAGATAGATAGATGATAGATAGATAAATAGATATATATATATATATATATATATATATATATATATATATATATATATATATATATATATATATATATATATATATATATATATATATATATATATATATATATATATATATATATATATATATATATATTTATTTATGTGTATTGATTCCGACACAATAAGAATAAAATCAATTTCCTTTTTTTCAAAAAATGACGACTTTATAATTTAAGATCGATTCCAAATTGAAGTTCATTGTCCACTTTTAACTCCCAAATACAAACGTAAATTCATTTAATTAAACACACAAACAACTACGCCTTAAAAAAGAAAGAGAAAATTATATCAAATTAAAAATACAATTAAATACTAATGATTCACGTAATGAAAGTATTAGTCTAAATACAGCTTCAAAAGTCTTTTATTCGACTATTGCCTTTATTGAAGCAATACATAAAGTTTCTTATTCAAATGACTTGGGAATGTATTAACCTTTGTAAAAGAGAAAGCCACCAAACTATAGAGGAAAGGTGTTAGTTTTTAAAATTGTTTTAGTGTGGGTGTTTGCTATTACAAACTCCATTTAATATACTTACAGGATTTATGTATATATATATATATATATATATATATATATATATATATATATATATATATATATATATATATATATATATATATATATATATATATATATATATATATATATATATATATATATATATATATATATATATATATATATATATATATATATATATATATATATATATATATATATATATATATATATATATATATATATATATATATATATATATATATATATATATATATATATATATATATATATATATATATATATATATATATATATATATATATATATATATATATATATATATATATATATATATATATATATATATATATATATATATATATATATATATATATATATATATATATATATATATATATATATATATATATATATATATATATATATATATATATATATATATATAGTCTTGGCCAAATGCATTAGACACTTGTGGAAATAGCCCTGCATTATTATTATTATTATTATTATTATTATTATTATTATTATTATTATTATTATTATTATTATTATTATTATTATTATTATTATTATTATTATTATTATTATTATTATTATTATTATTATTATTATTATTATTATTATTATTATTATTATTTATTATTATTATTATTATTATTATTATTATTATTATTATTATTATTATTATTATTATTATTATTATTATTATTATTATTATTATTATTATTATTATTATTATTATTATTATTATTATTTTTATTATTATTATTATTATATTTAACTGGCTTTCGAAGAAGTTTTTAGTTTGTTCATAATTAGTTACATTCTCGTAACAGAATTCTTTCGAACCTTACAAACCAAACGACAGTTTAAGTTTTGAATAAAACAACAACTTTTAAGGCACGAGTAAAATTTATCCGCCTGGAAAATCTGACTATAAGAAATGTTGCACTCTTATGAAAACCAATTACAGGTATTTCAAATATTCACACTCTTT
>SEYY01005983.1:20000-26901 GCA_009176605.1 Armadillidium nasatum | reverse complement strand
ATATATATATATATATATATATATATATATATATATATATATATATATATATATATATATATATATATATATATTATATATATATTATATATTATAATATAATAAATTTTATAAATATTTATTTATAAATAAAAACTAAAGTTTTAAATTTATTTCGAACGAGGATCGAAATAAATTTGTCGATATAAAATATTAACATTGAAGCGCCATCTACACGTTTTCGATCAGACGAAGCGAGGGAAAGCCGGAATGAAATATTCCCTCAGAACTCTCGCGGACTCTGTTACAGATAGCAGCGGTGTACCCTGTTAGACTTCGCCTTGTACTTTAACATTGTGATTAATCAGTTGTCACCTTGTAATAAAAATAGTGCAAAAACTTTAATCATTAACCTTGATCATTCTTATAACGTGCAGTGACAAAAACTTATCAAAAGCATAAAAACTCATAGCGTTATATTGATGACTTGGAGTGCTAGAGAACGCCCGCCATTTTCTTTTTGTGAGCGTCGCCGTTGCAGCTTATGTTTATACAAGGCATTCTTTCTTCTTAAATCCGGTAAGGTTCTGTCATTTTGGGCCATAATCACTTCTGTTCTTCTGTATACTGGCCCGGCCTATTTATTTTCTCAGCTGATGTGTCCTTTGGAGTCCCCTTTTGGCCGCGGGAAGAAGTGCATGCTCAGACCTATTGTCAAGGCTCCCTCGTGTGCGCCGTGTGTAGATGTTCATTTCTTTCACTACCCCACGATACAAGTTCGACGATCAACATTTGCGCCATCGTAATGTAATTCAACGCTTTTATTACAACTTTTATTCGGTAAGGGTACCCATTTTTTTCTTTGGGGTCAATTGCTTTGTTACATTGGGGGATTTACAGAGCTCTCCCCCTTTTTTCAGCTCGTGTGTCAACGGAGATGCGCCTTCCCCCGCAGTTGGAGATCGTTCCCTCAAATGTAGCTGTCTTGTTCAACTCCCACTCTCAACGAAGTGCACTTTGGATGAGTCTCCCCTACGCTTGAGGGTTGCAGTCCGGCTTTCCCCACCTCCCTTGGACTGAAGACTAAAGAACACTTTTTTTTAATTTTATTCGCGCATATAATGCTAATAATATTTTCTTAATAATTTTTATATACTATATGTTAAATTTGCAATATTCATTTTTTTTACATTTACCATATTTTTTTGTGAATTATTATTTTGCTTTTCATTATTATTTTCTTACCGCCATTTGTTGCCGATTTAATTTCTTATTTCTCTTCTCCCACCCCCTTTTTCTCTTCCGTTCTTACTATGTCCGCCGCTGTTACCAGAGTTTCGCTTGTTCTCTCTCATCTTCCACTTCTATTTTTCTGCTCCACATTTCTTTTTCGACAGTTTATACTCTTGTTTCTTCTCTCCTTACACTTGTCCAACAGTTCCTTTCACCACTTTTCCTTGCCATACCTGCATTTGCATTCATTATGTTTCCCTCGTCAGGAATTTCCTCTCGTCATCTTCGCCGTCTTCCCAGACGGCCACGTTGCCGTTTTGCGAGTTTTTGGCGACATTTGTATTCAATACACTTGTATCTTGCTTTTCTTTGCTCCAATTTCTCTCTCCGAAGAGAGGGGTTTCTTGGATGTGGTTACGGGCCGAGACATCGTTTCCACTTCTTCCACTTTCACAGTCTCTTCTATTCTACCGTTCGTTTACTTCGTTTTCTCGCCGTTTCGTACTCCCTAACGTTTACCATGCTTTCCATTTCGTTTCTCTCTTCGCCGCTACTTTTTTTTTCCTCCTGCCTCGGATACACTCTTTCTCACTTCGCCTAGCTTCTACTGCATATGTGGACTTCCAGTCTCAGGCGAGGAAATCATATGTAGTAGCCTAGTTTTAATTACATTTAGAATTAAGTTATAAATATAATATTTGGTAACCCATTTAACATAAAGCGCCATCAACACGTTTGTTATCAGACGAAGCGAGGGAAAGCCGGAATGAAATATTCCCTCAGAACTCTCACGGACTCTGTTAGCAGTGGTGTACCCTGTTAGACTTCGCCTTGTACTTTAACATTGTGATTAATCAGTTGTCACCTTGTAATAAAAATAGTGCAAAAACTTTAATCATTAACCTTGATCATTATTATAACGTGCAGTGACAAAAACTTATCAAAAGCATAAAAACTCATAGCGTATATATATATATATATATATATATATATATATATATATATATATATATATATATATATATATATATATATATATATATATATATATATATATATATATATATATATATATATATATATATATATTTTTTAAAAAATATATGGAAATACCAGTAATAACAGTTATTCTATAGCGGGGTTTGTAGGTGGTGCTGTAGACTATGCGCAAGGAAACTACTATTATAAACTCTTCTACACGTTTCACGCATCATTTGTCGTTAAGGTATAAGATTCCCCGAAAACTATACACAGGACCTCTATTTATCCATTCCTAGAAAAATTCAAGCAATTCTGAATGTCAATGGTGGTCCAACGTCATATTAATCAAAGTTGTATGTGTTTGTTTGGGTGTTTTCATATATTTGTCCAATCCCTGAATATATAGTTGAGGCAGTTGGAGAGAAAATTATTTGCTTTCTACACGAGATGACAACTCGTACAACTGACGATATCAAGAAGATGAATGAATACTTTATACATCATGTCTTAATTTTAAGTGGAAAGACATTTTAAGGACATCTTACCAACTTATGGAGCGGTTTTCTGATTACCTTTCAGAGCTTGATTCGATACTTTCAGTTGGATTATGAATACCATCAATTATGAAACTGCTGATGTTCCAGAAAAGTTTGGTGAGTTGGTGGCAGAGAAACTTTTTGAACTTCTCTCCAGCACATTCAATTTCGATCGAGATTAATCTGTTGTTCACTTTTTAAAAAAAAAAAAAAAGCAAGAAAGGTTTTCAAAACTGCACAAATAGAGGCGAAAAAATGTTGATGTTATCCGCAACAAACATCTTGTCTTTGCAAACAAGGATTTCTATTCTCTTGTAATTAAAAACAAAGCAAAGAAATAGGTCGAAACCTGAAAAATAAAAACAGTATCAAAATTGAGGTTATATGAAATAATTCTGATTTGTTGTATTAAAAATGAAACACCATTTCTCCATAACTCCATTGAAAATGTTTTTAAAATCCACAGGTTAAACAATATATATATAATATATATATATATATATATATATATATATATATATATATATATATATATATAATATATATATATATATATATATATATATATATATGCAGAGGATCTGGGCCTTTGCCCACCAGAGGAGAAATAAAAAAAAAAAAATGAAACTGTCAGTTTCTACAAAGTCCAAACTATAATCAAGTAAGTTTTAAGATATGCTATAATTTTAAAAATATTAGTTTGCTTTTTTCCTTTTTCAATGGATTGGGTATTATTATCGTAGATAAATATATTTTGGGGCAATCTTCAAGGAAGTTCTTTGACCAGTAATTAATATGCTTAGATCAGCAAAACTGAGAATAATTCTCAATTATGTTATTCTTTAAATCAAAAATACTGTGCCAATAAAAGCAGTTTATGTTAATTCTTTATGAAATTTTTTTTAGAGATTTTAAAAATTTAAAAAAAAGGTGGGGGGGAACCTGATTTTTAAAACTAACTCGGATACTTTAAGGGAAAAAGATTTTTCCAACCCCTATATATATATATATATATATATATATATATATATATATATATATATATATATATATATATATATATATATATATATATATATATATATATATATATATATATATATGGGTAATGATATATATATTGATTTTTTTTAATTTTTTTTATTGACTTTAAATAATTTCATTTAGAATAAGTTTTAATTAAAAATAATTTTTTGATTCACTAAAATATTTATTTTCTTATTAATTTTTTTTCTTTTTTTACCATTGAAAAATTTTTATATATATATATATAATTAGAATAACATTTTTAAAATTAGTTTTTAATACTAAAAAAGAAAACTAAGAATAAGAAGAAAAAAAAAGTTTTTGAACAAAAGTCTATTTTTTTCTTCTTCTTTTTACGTATTAAATTAAAGGTGTTCGAAACAAATGAGGAAAAGACAAAAGTTTTTGTCTTCGGTGCAGTCAACTCTAATACAAACTTTCAATCTATTAATTAATTTCCTCAATATTTCAAATTCTTTCTATATATAATATATATATATATATATATATATATATATATATATATATATATATATATATATATATATATATATATATATATATATATATATATATATATATATATATATATATATATATATATATAATATATTCAAAAAAAAAAAAATTGATGTTTATAAAATAATTGATGTTCCTATGGGTATTTTCTGTGCTGATTTCAAAAATGATGTTAACTTGCTCGTATCACGTAAGGATTTGACGCAAATCGCACGAATGTATTTAACATGAAATATGTTTAACGACAATGATAAAGTTAGGTTGTTATTTGACTGGAACATAACATTGCAGCAAAATATCACAAATCTTTTCAATAGGTTATAACACATATAGTAAAAATCGTGATTTCTCTCAAAAAAATACAACATATTGTTTACAATATTAATAAACTTACTAATTAGGACTGAAATTTTCATTTGTTGTTCTGTGTACACTTGAATCGGCTTCGGATCTTGTTTACCTTTATAACATCCAACAGTAGTCACCGATCATGTTTGTATTCCATCTGCCTTGATACCTTTGTACCATATCTTTTATATATTGATAGGGAACCTTTCACCTTGCTCCTTGGAAACGGCTCCAAGATTTGCAGGAAAATACTCTAAATGCGAGTGCAATAAATGTAATCTAATACTCATGTGACAACCAAGAGCTTTCATTTTTTCGAGCAATATTTTCTATCAATGTTTTGTAAGTTTTGCATCTTTCGTATTCCCGAGGAATCTCTCAATAACACTTTTTAAATCATTCCGTGCCTCTAATTCGCATTTTGTCATTGTAGAATCAAACGTTTGGCCATGCATCAACTTACGGAACTTGGGGTCCAACAAATAGTCCCTTCTTAACTTTAGCCTTAATAGAGGGGAATTTCTGACACTTATCCTGTAAGCAAGCACTGTCCTTGTAGAGGGATTTAACGAATTGCTTCAAAATGCCTAATTTAATATGAAGTGGAGAGAGTAATACATTTTCGGTATTGACAAGTAGTTCGTGGAATATGTTTTTGGTACCAAGAGCAATAGTTTTCCGGGGGGCCACTGTTTCTTTTTCCAAAGATTTTTATTGTCAGGACTATCCTATTCGCATAGAAAACATGGGTATTTTGTGTATCCAGCCTGAAGTCCTAATTCCATGACTATAACCTTCAAATCTCCAAGAAGAACCCATCTGTAATCATTATATTTGACTCTCTCCAGCATAAATGCAATATTTTTGTATGTTCCTATTAAATGCACAGAGTGTGCTACAGGAATTGATGGATGTAAATTACCGTTATGAAGTAACACACCTTTTAAGCCTCGTTTCCTCGAATCTATGGACAATCTCCATTCTGAGGGCTGATAATTTTTTTTTTACAGATCGCCACCCATCACGGGCAGAGCCCTTTTCAAGGAAAAATATCCATTAGGCTATGAACATTTATTGCAGTACGCTAGGTTCATCTTCTTCCACAAAATATACAAGTAATTCCCTTTCGCGAGTTCTATAACATGCAAAAGTTGTTCCAAGTGATAACATGCGTTTCCTTGTCTTTTGACAAATACAAATTGCGCACTAAACCATTCAGCTCATTCTGGTTGAATTTTGAAGAGTTACTATCACCTTTCTCGCAAGTATAATCATCCTTTCTATCACTACATTCATCTAAAATTGATTCATAGTTAGATTCATACTCTGTCTCTAGTAAAGAGGGTGGAAACAGAACAGGTAGTAATTCACTATGAGGTACAGGTCGGACTGAGGAGAGTAGGTTGGAACATAGTATATTTTCTTGTTTTTTATGTTATATCCACTTACATTTGTCAAAGACGTATCCTATGGTAACCAAGAAAGAACATATTTCCAATATGCCTTATTACAGTTGGTACGCTTAAATAACTAAATTAATTAGGATCTGAGAAGCATTCCGCGAGATTCTTTGTGTCTGAAGAAACTATAAATTGAGAAGGAGTTATAATTTATAAGAAAAAACTAGCGTTGCGTGGGAATGTAACTTCAATTATTGTAAATATATTTATAATTAACTTGAGATGTAAGTGATCTTATATACAGAAGTTTTAAGTATATTTTTTGCTTGAATACAGTACGAAAATGAAGAGCGGGTCTGAAGATATTAGTGAGACACTCGTTAAATAATACTTTTTCCACTTGGAACTTTGGAAATAAATTAAAATGGAAAAGTATTTATGTAAATTCCATCTCTGTATGGAATACATATATATATATATATATATATATATATATATATATATATATATATATATATATATATATATATATATATATATATATATATATATATATATATATATATATATATATATATATATATATATATATATATATATATATATATATATATATATATATATATATATATATATATATATATATATATATATATATATATATATATATATATATAATTAGAGATGGATCGCATGTCATATTTTTCCATTTGCGGATGCGGATGTGGATATATAAATTTTCGTCAAGTGCGGATGCGGATGTGTGATTTTGAATTTTCGCAAGTGCGGATGCGGATGTTAATTTTGATGAGAATGCTCTGCGGATGCTAATCCATCCCTAATATTATATATATATATATATATATATATATATATATA